>CM022753.1:12532397-12622397 GCA_012411365.1 Ameiurus melas | reverse complement strand
TGTCAAGGGCAGGGGATCCTGGGATTGACTAAGCGAACAAAAAAAAAAAAAAAAAAAAAAAATTTTTCCTTCTTTTTTTTTTTTTTTTTTTTTTTTTTTTTTTTTTTTCTTCTTCTTGCCTGTGGGGGGGGGGGGGGGGGGGGGGGGGGGGGGGGGGGGGGGGGGGTGTGTTTTGGGGCGCCCCTTTTTGCCCCTTTTTTTTTTTTTTTTTTTTTTTTTTTTTTTTTTTTTTTTTTCCTGTACAGTATTGTCATACAAGAAGCCATGGATAAGGTCAAGAGCCTCCATTTCTGAACAGTCTTCAGATAACATCTCCCCCTGCAGGGGCAGAGGTAGCTGATTGGATAATGGATTGTAAGCAGTGCTCACTCTGTTGCCCACCATTTCGTCGAAAGCCCTAATGTTAGAGCTTAGTGTATCCACTCGGCCCCCATCTAAAGAGTCAGAGGTGAGGCCTATCAGGTGAGCAGGTGAGTAAGAGGCTGGCTCCCTTCTATCCGGGGTTGTTCCATGTACGTTGCAAGGGGATCGGCACCCTTCATCACCCTCCTCATTGAGGTTGTAGAGAACCTTGTTGTTAGGTTGTGAGCCGCTGTGGTCTGTGTCAAGTCCAGGGTCGTACTCGGGGTGCAGGGGTTGCGAGGCGTTAGTTAGGGGTCGGATGACCGCCGTCTGACTCTGGCCGACTGCTTGCCTCCTCACATGCACAGACAGTCTGTGGAACACACTCGACCCCCTCCCCTGGGGCCGGGCACCTGATTCAGACCATGACACAGACTTTCCATTAGGACTATGAACGAGACAGAGACCCAGCGTTATTCCCACGGGGAATGGGCCAAAATGCAACAGAGACACACAGAACAACATTATCAGTACATCATCATCATCATCATCATCATCATCATCATCATCCCAATACAACACAGCATCCTTCCTAAATTCAACCCTACAAACCATCACTATGGGTTAGTATTCCTAGCTGAGGATCATTCACTTGTTATTTATTTATTTAATTAAACACTTCATTCCAAACAACTGGGTTGAAACATGCTGGACACGGTACATAATGGATTGTTGGGAGAGCATTATGAATGTCACATGGCCGACCGCCATCCCCTCCCTGCACAGCTCTGTTTGCACTGAACATCATGCAGAAATGAACACAGGGCTTTATGGAATTTCCCTCAATAGTTTCAGATCTCCTGTGGCACAGCGCAAAGCCCTGTCAAGGTTTAGCACTGTGCACACAACAACCGGAAATCAGTGGTGTAATCAAGTTAAGCAGAACGGGCTCAGGACAGAAAGATGCCTCAGAGTTGAAAGCTGGAAGCAGGGTAGGGACTGGAGGAGCAGCACTTTTAATAAACTGTGTTAATTTTCTTCTGTAAAGAAGGGAGAACGGGATGGGGAGGCTGAGAACTGGGTTAATATCAGGGAGGGGTGCGGGTTGGGGGTTGGGGGGGTTACGCGGTGGGTGGTTTGATGAAAATTAGGTTTCGGAGAAGTGCTCAGGACAGACAGAGGACAGCTGATTGGAGCCTGGTGCTAACAAAACTCTACATACATACTCCAGTTTGCGGCAAGGAGAAAAACATGGCACAGCTAACATCAGAAAGAAGAAAATAGACACATTTGCTAGGAAGGACACATTCCGTGTGACCTGTTACTATGGAAGAATTTGTCATTTACAGCGTACCGGTTTAAGCAGAAGAAATCCAATCAAAAGTTATGTTTCATGATTCAAGACCAGGATTAACCTGTGGTACTGGCACATTATTTTAGCAGTTACTGTATAAATGTAGAAAACAAGTACTGCCAGAACAATGTGCCTCCTAAAAGACAACTAGATCATTTTGTGTTGTAGTACACTGTCAGAACAAAAGGTACTTAACTGTAATTTTAGGGTACATAAAATGCTTGCCAAATGTCCATTGTATCTTTAGTTAGTATGTTGTGTACCTCATTACCTAATTTGTCATGTATCTTTATAAGTCTAAACTGTTTGTACCTTGGTTCACAAAATGTACCTGTACAGAACACTTTTTTCTGACAGTGTAGACTGCATAGATATGTGATTGGCTGGCTAATAACACAATCGCTCTTGTTATGATACACTGTATAAAAGGTCCACTCACTTGGTGTTGCTGCTGTTGGCGTTGTTCTTCTTCCTGCGGAACATGTTCAGGAAGCTGTTGCTCTGGCACGCGGCGGCTGCCTTGCCGTCTCCCACGTGCATGCGTACCACGTCCGATGTGGTGAACGCGCTGCGCACGTTGCGCTCTGGCTTGGCGATGATGATGTACATCTTGGGGGTAAACATGCAGCCCAAAGCCACGGTGACACTCAGGCTGACGGAGAATGAGGTGGTGATGATCTTGTAATTGGAGCCAAAATAGATGGGCACAAACGCGAGCCAGATGATACATGTGGTGTACATGGTGAAGGCGATGTATTTGGCCTCGTTGAAGTTGGCTGGTACGTTGCGCGTTTTGAAGGCATAATAGGTGCAGCTCAGGATGAGCAAGCCATTGTAGCCTAATGGTGCCACCATGCCCAAGGTACTGGTGTTACAGATGAGGTAGGCTTCCCTAATGCTTGGGTAGCTCTTGATTGGTTCGGGAGGCTCCAGCACAATGAGCACAACCTCCAGTGTGAGCTGTAGGCTGATGAGGATGAAGGCAATGACTACCTGTGCCCAGGCACTCATGAAGCGTGGCTTGCGAGTGCAGATCTTCTTTTTACTGCCAGCCAGGATGCGCGCAATGCGGTTCGTCTTGGTAACCAATGCTGAGTAACACATTGCTGATGAAAGGCCCACTAGGAGGCGCTGTAAGTAGCATGAGATCACCGTAGGCCGTGCGATCAGGGTAAAAGGGCAAATGTACCCCAAGAAGATACCCGCCAGGATAATATAGCACAGCTCACGGCTTGATGACTTGACCACTGGAGTGTCTCTGTACTGGATGAAGATGAAGGTTACAAAGAGAGTCACCAGGATGCCCAGGCAGGAGAAAACGACTGCCACAATGGACTCGATGCTGCTCCATTCCAGGCATTTCAGAGGAAGAGGTTGACACCCTGAGAGAAAGAAAAAGATGTAGAGAGATTATGAGGGGAAAGTAAATAAACATAAGGAAACATAACCAGAGGGAGAGAATATCTGAGAATTAAAGGATGATAAATACAAATGCATGTACACGCCGACACAAGAGAGCAAGCCGATGAGAAAGATTTATGAGAATATACGATTCCTAATTTTGCTTTATGGAGAACCATACAAATCCTATTGCAGCTGATTTACCAGCCATGTTCCCTGTTTCCCATTACTTCTTCACTTTCTCTACACTTTCATTGTGCTCAGCATTTTTTTTATACATTTTTTATACATTTTTTTAATACATTTTTCTTTTTACTGTTGTTCTTGGCATATGACTAGTGGGCATTGAAGGAATTCTGAATTCAGTGTGGTACACCTCTCTCCACGTTGCTGCACACCGCTGTCAAAACAACACAGCATCGAGAACAGAGCGAGGAATAGAAGAAAGTGAGTCAGGGGTATGTGGGACAGAGTAGCAGAGAGAGGAAGACAGACAGATAGAGAGACAGGACAGCTGTAGGCATTGAAAACTTCAGTGTGTTTAACAGTTAGTCGTTTGCCTAAATGAGTAGAATGGATGTTTGGGTGACACAAATAACAATCAAGGTTGAGAAATGATCGACCTGGTCGGATGGACAAATTGACAGATCTGCTAAAAGATTTGTTACCTGCCAGTTCGTTATCGGGCCACCAGCCCAGATCACAGGCCTTGCAGGTGAACTCGTCTTGCACATACTCATTGTCCTTACAGGTCGTGCAGATCCAGCAGCAGCTCACCTCACCTTTCCGGATCACCTAGAGTCACAAGTCACAGCAAATTGTTATTCTCATAATCAAGCGGAAAATCAAACATAACGTCCCAGTTTAATTGATCAAACAGCGGTTTGATGAGAGGCGTCGCAGGAGACTGGTTTAAGCTGTGTACAGTGATGCAAATAACCACTGTATAATATAATACAAAGCATCTCAGAGACCACATCATGTTCCACTCCTGAAAGCTACAGTGAGCACAAGGTTCACCGAAACCCAGCTGTAACTTCAGATTCCTGTTCTTGGCCTCAAGGTTTGTGCATTCTGGGATTCTTAACTGTTCACCACGGTTGTAATGAGTGATTCATTGAGTTATCATAGCCTTCCTGTCAGCTCAAAACAGCCTGAACCTCGGACCACTCTCATCAACAAGGTGTTTCTACCCATAGAATACGAGATGCTTCACTTTTTCCCAGCATTCTAGCTAAACTCCAGAGACTGTTTTGTGTGTGTGTGTGTGTGTGTGTGTGTGTGTGAAAATCTCAGAAGATCAGCAGTTTCTGAAATACTCAAACCAGCCCATCTGGCACCACCAAACATGCCACGGATAAAAATCTGCTGTTTGATGTGAACACTTGATGTGTATCTACATGATTTTATGCACTGCGCTGCTGCCACATGATTGGCTTAGATGCCAATCTATATATGTATGTATTACTGCAGGTACCTGCTGCCACGCCTATATTAACATCTTACTTTTTCCTTCTTTACCACCGAAAATGCAAAAGCTCAATATCCAGGCAAGTGTCAAAGCGAACCAAAGCCCACCTTGATCTGGCCCTTGGAACAAGGCTCACTGCAGACAGAGCGCACCATCTCGCTGAGGTTGGTCATCAGCTTGTAATCATCAATGCTCAGCAGACCCCCGTGCCACGAGCCCACCTTGATGTAGTCATAGCGACCTAGCTCCTCTACATACTGCAAATTCATAATGTCATACCTGAAAGAGAAAGATTGCAAAAAGTAGACAAAAAAAATTATATGAGGCCACTTATGCAAGTATCCAGACTCACAGACGTTTACATGTATCATGTTTACACAAGACTTATTCTCATGCCCCTAATCTGGATTTGTCATAGGGAACTACAACCTACATTACTATAACACTCAGACAAGTGTGACAGACCTCCAGGACGTACGTACATCTCCACACATGGTAACACCGATGGTGACAGCGCTCTAACTCCAACCTGTCATCTTAATGAGCGTGCAGTCACAGTGACAGGACTCAACTCGCGTAGGAATCGGAGCGGAAACAGCTGGAGCTCTGACCTCAGACAGAAAATCTGTTCCACTCGAAACCTATTACATTTGGACACACACCTGTGTGTGGTGACGTCTGCGTGCGGTATCGAATCAACATGCACGACATGCCGTATAGTGTAGCTTATAACGTATCCTGCGTTACAATCCATGCTCAGGGAGTCGTTTCCAAGATCTCATTCATCTGTTTATTAACTAACACAGAAGATCCCATAATTATTAGCTTTCAGTTACCTGCCAGGAGAATCTCCATTCTCGTCAAAGTACACCTTCTCTCCAGAGACGCCGGTGAAAGAGGTTTTGAGCAGGTAGTCTAAGAGTTTGCTGCCATCGATGGGGTCCATAGCCTCACACAGGCCCTCGTGATCCGGACACAGATCACCATGCATATCATGGAGCCCGTGGGCCATTGCGTAGATTGCGTTGATCACAAAACCCATCTTACTGTCCTGAACATAGTTGTCCTTCAAGCTCTCATTTCCTGTTGGCAGAGCAAACTTATTTTCGTTACACTGTACACTACATAAAACATTTTTATCCCACCTCATTTATTGGTTTACTGCTTGTTAGCAGCAAAAACATTTCCAAACGCCATTGCTTTGTAAAACAAAAGGCATCAATTTGACCAGTTTTGAAGCTTGTTCTGCGGTTAACCATGAAATAATCACATACGTATCCGGCAGCTTCGTGCACAAACTTAATAAGAAGGAAACTGTTCTTAGGCTCACAGCAGAAGGAAATGAATCTTGGGAATGGAGTTATTTGTTGTATAAATGTGCGTGTAATTATACAGTGTCTAACTTCAGGGTGTGAGGGGGGTGGATTGGGGAGGGGGATGTGTCCAAAAGCGTACTGAGCTACAAAACAAAACAAAACAAAACAAAAAAACAAAAACTTCCCCAAATTCCTGCATCATTAGTGATGGCCTTCACAGCCATCCAAAGCTATAAGCTTTCTTTTTGGTCAAATTACAGCTTTGATTTCTTCTTTGATTTCTTTTTCTGAATTCTTCAGTGTTCGCTGAATGCTGCGTTTGTTTACGTCTTTTACTGAAAGCCACACATGGCTGAACAGCGAAGCCTTCTGTCCTTCAGCTCCTTTTTTTCTTTCACACAAACACACACACACACACGATCATACAATCACACACATGCAGACTGCCAGCTGTGAGCGCGGCCTCCACACATGCTGTGAGCACAGTGGACATGTTCACACATTTTCACAACACACACACACACGGCAGGCCTCTCTGGTGCTTTCAGTGTAAGAGTTGAATCTTTTAGTTAGTTACTGACAGTTACATTTATATAGAGCTTTTCTAGAAACCCAAAGCCTTTTATATAGTAAAGGGGTGGTCTCCTCAACCATCAGCTGTGTCTAGCATCCACATTGATGATGTGACGGCAGCCATAGTGCGCCAGAACACCCACCACACCCCAGCTATAAGTGGAGAGGACAGAGTGATGTAGCCAATTCAGAGATGGGAATTATTAGGGGACCATGATAGAGAAGGGAATGGGGGATAATGGGGGAATTTTGCCTGGATACCAGGGTTATACCCCTACTGTTTACAAGAAGTGTCCTAGGATTTTTTTTTTTAATGACCATAGAGACCTCGGACCTTAACCGAAAGACGGTGCTGTTTTTACAGTATAGAGTCCACGTCACTATACTGGGGCATTAAGCCCCACACAGGCCACAGGGTGAGCGCCCCCTGCTGGCCTCACTAATACCTCTTCAAGCAGCAATCTAAGACCACCAGCCCCGCCCGCCAGGAGGTCTCCCATCCAGGTACTGTCCCTGCTCAACTCTACTTTAGCTTCACTGGGAGATATGGCTCTGACACTTAAGCAATGTAAAAGAATTACGCTGATCTTTTGATTGTCTTTGCTTATTTTGGGGCTAAATACATACACTAGATAGACAGCTTTAGCCAAAAAAAGCAAGTTCTAGGATGACTGATGCTTTTGCAAGCAAACAATCGAGGCAATGTGTGACATACCAAAAAACAGCATATGAGTAAACTGGGTTAAAGCGTGCTAATATAATCAAACTGCTATATTTTGCAGTCTTTGTATGCTTAATAAATTGATTTGCATTGTATGAACTGCTCGTCACTCCTTTTTTATTTGGTTATTTTTTGGTCAATTTGCCCTCGTCCATTACAGCCTGCAAATGGCCAACCAGGGAAAAAAAAAGGGGGGGTAGATTGATCCAAAACTATCAATTGTGTTGTGTTTTGAGTGTTAGCACAGTTGTTAAAGTATGTTATTCATAGTCAATCTTTTCTTTCTTTTTACCTGTACAGAGTTTTTGGTAGTTAGGGTTCTCCTGAGGGTGGCCAGGTATGCGACACTGGAAGCGGTACTGCCAGAACTCAGCGAACCACGGATTCCTGGTGTTGGTGTCCAGACGCAGCTTCAGGAAGTACTCGTTAAATGACGTCACTTCCTCCGACTGCAGCTTTATAGTGATCCCTCCGTCCGCTTCTTGCTCGTATCCCTCCACCACCTCGTCACGATCTGCCCATCCATCACTGACAAACAGATAAAGACAGACTTTCAGGGGTCTTACAGACTTATACGATGCTATACTTCGGACATACTGTATTATATAAGTCTTACTGCGATATCCAACATGGTATCGATGTCACTCCTAAATAAAAATACCACCATACGTAGGTCGATTAAGTTTGTGCAGAATTGATGCAATTCTACAGTAAACATTAATTTATTTGTTTATCGAAGCCTGAGGTTAAAATCGGTATTTACAGCCAGTTAGCTATGGTTATCTAGTTATTACGTAGCTAGCTATGTTAAGCAGCTCAATCTTCGATTCAAGAACTAACCCTACTGAAAACTTTTAGAAGTTAGCAAACAATGCGTAGCCCATTAGGATTAGTGATATATCTTGACACTTGAATGTCTGGAGTCTTAAATGCAATACCACGTTTAGTCTTTAATTAAACTGCTGTTGCGAATATATTAATATGAATACTCCTGACTTTATTCTTGAAATCAATGTAGAAATATATTGAAATGTAACTAATATTAAGTATTGTAACTAATATTAAGTATGCATATTTAGGTGTTAAGCCGGAAGTTTGTTTGGTTCTACTGGTTCTCATTCACACACACACACACACACACTCACACACCAATGGTAGCAGAGCTGCCATGCAAGGCGCTAACTTGCCCAAGGACACTTCGGCATATGGAGTCATGTGGGCCGGGAATCGAACCCTACGATTAGTGGACAACCCGTCTCGAAGCCCCTTTGTTCAGTCCTCTTCACATTATTATTCTAGTCATAGATCTCTCCATGTGGGACGTACCACAGAGCTCAAGTGACTTTATTACCTCTTCGAGGCTTTGACCTAAAAACATGTTCTTTTCTTTATTTTATACCGGACATAAATTGATGGAAAAGAGAGTCAATACAGCTTTTTTACAAAGAAACCACAAAGCCCTCCATCCTGACCACTCTCCCGTATCGACTGTTCCACAGCGCTGACACTGGAGACTCTTTCCAAAAATGTGTATAAAAAATAAATAAACATTTCCTTCGCCATATGTTTCTATAGTGGTTGCCATAGAAACAATAATGTTTTAGAACATACTTACTTTTTTCTTTTTTCATTTACTTTTATTTATTTCTTTTATTTGGTTTCAACCCCCATATAGAGAGGAGCTTAAGCAGATCAGAGGAAACCTGTCCACGAACATTTCTGACCTACTTAACCTTTTCTTTTTGCTGCTAAAGTTTATAACATCGTAATATATCTTTATCGTGATATCTTGTTAACATCATATTATATCTTAAATTATTACTATAAATTGATGATATGTAAATGCTCACGAGAAGCGCCCAAGGACGTGCAACTACAAACATTGGGCCTCGTTTATGAATGTTTTAGGAAAGTATTTGCACAAGTCGAACCGCATTTCTCACGCAGTTGATTTGCTTTTAGTGACACCCACAAAACTCCATACAAGGTCATGCGCACAGACAGCCGGGGGTACGAAATGAACGATTGGGGTAAAGGCTGAAAGACAAAAGTGGAAGTTATTTTGACTCACGTCTATGCCAATTAAACTATTTAATAATAATAATAATAATAATAATAATAATAATAATCGAGCACTAAATCCTCCATCAGCTGCTTACGGCTTACAGCTCTGCACAGTCAGTCCCGCCCCGTCCTCTGTTTATACAGCACCATTTCTTTAGTCATAACTGAATGATTAGTTTTATTTAGTCTCCTAATTTATGGGTTTGCATTCACTCACTTTCATTATTTTTCATAATCTTTCATTAAAGCCAATAATATAAAACAACAGGTTTTTGCTAAACGTCCTCGACGGCGCATTTAGTCCCGTGACTTAGTGAGCTAGCACCAGGATGTGTTTTTCGATAGAGACTCTAAAAGCTCATCTTTAAGTCTTTCTGGATAAGGGCATCTGCTAAACAGTGTAAAAGTAATTAAAAAAAATAAGCAATTTAAGCTCGACAGTATACGATTTGAAGTCGGGGTTTAGATTAGTTAATCTTTTTATTCTTAGTTATCGTAATTTTACACACACTCAGGAGAATGAGTGGGATAGTTTTTTGTATTTTTTGCAAATGTACAGGATTTTCACGAATAACAAATTTCTTGTGTATACACTCGGACAAACAGTTAATGAACAAAGTCCTTTAAATCCAGCTTGATGAATGAGCATTAAAAAGAAAGAGCTTTTACTGAACCACTGATGGGTTGTGGGTTCAATCCTGAGCTCGGGTTATAGTCTGTGTGGCGTTTCCTCTGGGTTCTCTGGTTTCCTTTAACATGGCGCTAGGTGAATTGGTGATTCTAAATTGCCTGTAAGTGTGAATAATGATCATGAGTATTTATTGGACATGTATACATTACAGAAAAGTCAAATTATTATCTTCGCATGACAAGAAGTTGGGGTCAGAGTGCAGTGTCAGTGCCCCTGGAGCAGGGAGGGTTAAGGGCCTTGCTCAAAGGCCCAACAGTGGCAGCTTGGCAGTGCAGGGGCTTGACCTTCCGATCAGTAACCCAGAGCCTAAATCGCCAAGCAAGCACCCAATCCCATCCAGTGTTCCATCCAGGGTTGTACAGAGGGTTCTCCAGACTCGACATAACCCAGACCAGCAGTTACTAAAGATGAAGGATTTATGAAGAGAAATTTTTATTTTATCTCCTAATGTAATAATTCCTCATTTGCCACATTTTCTTCTCCTTCATCCCCGTCTCTCATTTCCATTTCCTTTCACGTCACTTTCCTATCTCTTGACCTCCTCTCCATTCCCTTCTTCTCTTTACCCTCTTGAGCACCGTGCTTGTGTGCTGAATATGCTTGGATGTAGACCGCGCTTCTCTGGATTAGGCTGACGGCCATTAAAGCTTATCCAGAGGCCTTTACTAATTCATGGCGCTCTAGTTTCGGAGCAGTTTGGCACTGCCTCTTTCGCGCCTGGTCTCTCTTTCTCTCTCTCTTTCTCACTTACAATGCTCCAGCATTCATCTGCCTGCCTCAAAACGATCTGTCCATCACTTGTACGTCCTGAGCGTTCATACTGTTTCTTACCTGCCAACGAAACATCTGAACACCTCCTCTTTTTTTTCGCTTTACTATTCAGAGATCTATCCTTAATCACTCTCCATCCATCCATCCATCCATCCTTCCATCCATCCAACCTCCCAAAACAGTTTACAAACTTTCTGCACTGCAATATTGTAGTGCTGTAATTAACTAAAACCCTGGGGACTTTTCCAGCTATCCAGACTGTTAGTGTTGCTAATCACTGCAACAAACTGGCATGTGACAGCTCACACACACACACACACACACACACACACACATTCACAAGCAAGCACGTCCGCATGTGAATGAAGCCATTAAGCTAAAATACATAAAGCGCTATCACTTCAGAGTTGTGCCAGAATCTCAGCAGAGAAAGAAAAGACCGTTATAGCAATTAAAAAAAAAAGTTTAATCTTTCTCACATCTTGGGTCAGAAACCTTTCACCCACACATTCTCATCATTTCCCCCCCTATTGGCTCTCTCTTTCTCATACCCCCTTTCTATCTTGCTGCCCTTGTGATTAAGATATCCTCTAAAGTATTAAAAATGGAGGGCTAATGAAAGAAAGATGTTCTGGAAAGTGAGCTCAGTCTCCCCAGAGCCTTGTAAAACCTTTTAAAAACACACTCACCCATGATAACTCTTCCAAAAAAAAAAACCACACAAACATACATTAAAAAAACAAAAAAAAACCCAGATGGAGGATAAGATGACTACCACATTACAAACCCGGAATACTTCGAAATTCAATCTTCTTGCAAAGCAGGAGCGAGACCACACAGCTCAAAAAGCATGCTTAAAAAAACACTACTTTGAGGTGACCTACTTGACCGAAAGACGCGGTCATCGTTGGCGCTGCCAAAGCTACTACAGACTGTGCCAGGCTTAAATCAATCCTGAAGCAAGGATTGGGCAAGGTGGCAGAAACGCAGCAGTAAGCAGAGATTCGAGATCTGGAAAGAAGCCAGCGGGATCTAATCTTTTAACTAATGCGCACGTACACAATCAGACATTCATTACTTGACTCATGAGACATTTAAACGCAGCGTCTGATCCGTGTTTATCGAATATTGCTTATTGGCACAACGATTGGAAAGAACATAGACATATACTGTATACACACATCCTTTTCTGTTGGAGTTTTGAAGGACTTTGGGGACATTGCGTATCTGCCCTCTTCCGCATACACAAGCTTAAAAAATCCTCTGATTGGCTAATGTCGCTCTGATTGACAGGGGAGAATGAGTATGCCCCTCCCACCCAGAGAGCACAGCCGATATCGGGTCTCATAATTGTTAACCTAGCTAATTAATGCTTTGCTATGTGTAAACTTAAGCTTAAAGGAAATCATTGGCTTTTAGTTTAGTTTAGTTATTTGGTTATTTATTTGTTTCTTTTTAAATCTGTCATTTTTGTCCTGCCAAATGTCCCCACTAGATCAAAACTATGTCCACACACACACACACACAAACAAAACAGCATTACTATCTTTATTATGATCTTTATAGGTATACCATCCATCCATCTTCTATACCACTTATCCTTCAGGGTCACGGGGAACCTAGAGCCTATCCCAGGTAGCATCGGGCACAAGGTGGGGTTTCAATCCATCGGGTACAATCACATACACATACACACACCCACTTATACACTACGGACACTTTGGACATGCCAATCAGCCTACCATGCATGTCTCTGGACTGGGGGAGGAATCTCCACACACATGCAATCGAACCCCACACCTTGGCGGTGTGAGGCGAACGTGCTAACTACTAAGTGCCCTATAGGTATACCAATTATATCTTTTTTCATTACAGAATTATTTTACTACTGTAGTAATACTGCAATGCGATGATTATAAACTACAGTATTGTGTCTATGAAAAGGTGAAACTATCTACTGCGCTCAAGAGAAGCGGTTGGATTGCTCACACATTGCAATATCCAATGACTCCAAAACGAGTCAGACCCCGCCATTACGCACACGCTACTAATTAGAGACGGAAGCTCTCGCAGCTATCTTTCATTTTTAATGGGGAAAGTTGTGTAATATAATAGAAACTGCTGGCCAAGGAGAGTGTGGCACATTTTTCATAATCTGTGTGAAAGAATGACGCGAACATACCGTAGGAGGATACTTCAGCGAAGGAAGGAAAGGAATGATATTAAATTCTGATTAATATTCCCTGATATGAAGATCTCTATGGGTTTCTTTCTACATTTATCAAACATATTTTATCCATTTATGTCCATTATTCTTCATTTTCCTTCTCAGCCATAATTGTGTTCAGAGCCTGCTGTCCAGGAGCATTGCCTGGACACAACATGAAGAGAGATTTAACCGTTTTAGAGACGAACGGTTTATAGATTGCTGACATCGCAGAGGAGAAATGCTCAGTTACAGTACGCCGTGTTTTCCATTCTGATTAACTGTGCTAGGCAAAACGACCATTTCTCTATGCAAACGTTCAGATTCAAATGCAATCGATTCAGCGTTTCTGTTGAAATGAATAGGAAGAACAAGAATAGGGGAAAATATGATTTTACAAAAATTATTTCATTTTAGTTCGGCTCCGCAAACATGACATTACAGAAGCCTGTAAATTCCTAATTTGAACTAACTCTAATCGGAAAAACAACCATAAAGAGCAGTTCTTAGCTTATATATATATATATAATTGATATATTTATATATATAGCTAGCTAGCTAGCTAGATAGATAGATAGATAGATAGATAGATAGATAGATAGATAGATAGATAGATAGATAGATAGATAGATAGATAGATAGATAGATAGATAGATAACTGTTACAAAATTGATTCAGTAAAAATGGCACTACATGCTCAAAAATCAGAGAGACCGAGAGAGAGAGAGAGAGAGAGAGATCGAAGACAAGAACAGGGAATAATTTCTGTCACAACTTATTCATTAGTGGTGATACGTGCCACCCAACAATTTTAATCTTAACTGGTTTCCTTGGTAACTGTGTTTGTGTATGTATGTGTGTGTGTGTGTGTGTGTGTGTGTGTGTGTGTTTTGTGTCTTTGGTGGCAATATGTACTGTATCTAAGCTTCCCACTGTCTTCTAAGAAACTTGATCTTGTGCTTGATAGGAAAAGACAGCATTATGGAGAACTTTATGTAAAGCACGTAAAGCTAGTTTACTGGCCCTTATTTATCATAGCTGAGTAGAAACAAGTGCAGGTTTGTCACACATAAGGATGCGTGATAATAAAGCTCTCATACGACAACCACAAAACTAGCGATATGTCCACAAGTTACGCATCAGCTTCAGCTGCGTGGAACAAGCTTCCATCTGAAACTGATAATCCCGTATTTCTATTTCATACACCCTAATTTTCCAGCATATATGTCTAATTTACATGGTCAAGAAAGGGAACGCACTCGGCTGGCTCCGTTTAAGGAAATTAGAAGAGTGTGTGTCCAAGGTGACTGAGAATGTAAAGATTTTCTGCCATCTTCAATCAAAATCAAAATGATAATTTTTTTGGTATGATTAAATACGGCACACATGAAATAGAAGGTACACTGTATAACATATACAGCAGTGGTCTCCAACCCCCGGGCCGCGGACCGGTATCGGTCCGTGGATCAATTGGTACCGGGCCGCACAAGAAATAATGAAATATTTCCGTTTTATGTATTATCTGAGTCTGAACGATAAACCTTTTATTTTGAGAAATGACCGGATTCTCTCGGTTACGTCTTACGCACCAAAATTGAACCCACAAGCGAGCAAAATGTGTAAGAAACAGATGTTTTTGGAAAGTTTCTTTGTGAAGGGGAATAGGCCCAGTGAAGATCCCACTTTCAAGAAAAAGAAAGCTTTTAACAGACAATACCAGGAGTCCTACTTGAAATATGGATTTATCCCGGTAGGTGATTCCCACATACCAAGCCCACTCTGCATAATATGCGCACGACCAGCTCGCTAATGAGGTATTTTGAAAGAAAAAAACAGGAACACGACGGACAGAAGAAATTACTGAGGGCCACCACGTCAGTAAATGCGAATGTACTGAGAGCATCGTACTTGGTGGCTAACCGTATTGCTAAGGCTAAAAAGCCATTCACTATTGGTGAAGAATCGATCTTGCCCTCCGCTGAAGACATTTGCCGTGAACTTCTAGGAGAGGCTGCTCTTAAAAAGATTGCGTTATCGTGAGTTAAAATTTTCATGAAAATAAAATGTTCTTTATATTTCGTTTTTGTATCTGTATCTTATTTTGAAGGCATGTTTTAACGTTACCATAGCGACCAGAGTCAGAGAGCGTTAGGGCAGTGGTTGAGAGGAGAGGAGAGGAGTAGAGCTTGTGAGTCTTAGCGGGCACACCAACATGTAGAAGCCTTATCTGACGGTTCAACCCCCCCGGGCCGCAGTAAAATTGTCAAGCATTGACCGGTCCGCGGTGAGAAAAAGGTTGGGGACCACTGATATACAGTATACTATCATTTATACTAGATATGCACCGATACAAAATTTCTCAGCCAATACCGATAACTGATTATTCAGAGCGATATTGACCGATACTGATAATTGATACCAATAGTTCTGCCTTTTATATCTTCTAGTAAATTAATAATAATTAATTCCTCAATTCTGAAGGAAATGCAAATAAAAACTTTTTTTTCTCCATTTCAAGTTGTTTCACAGTAACTGGCCTCATAAACAGAAAACACATTACTCTAATTAACATTAACACATGAACTCAATTCTGAAGATTAAAGTAAGATTTCTTAACTTATTGACAATTATTCATTCATATTAACATTGACTGAATTCTAAAAAAACTTCCTGTTAGTCTCACATTCACTCTCCACAAACTCAACTGGTAATATATAATATCAACTTTTTTATATATTAACATTAACTGGATATGAAATATACTACTCAACAAATATATTTTTCTGTGCAAGATATACTACTTTTTGTCAACTCATCTTCATTTAAATCTTTCAGCGGTGTAATGGAACTTTAATTCAGCAAGAGCAGCGCGGTGAAAAAATTTATTTAGACCCGAGGCCGAAACTCATTTCACTGCTGCTCACTTCCGGTGTAAAATTTTATCAGTGCAGAGATTACAGAGCTTACAAACTGCAGTTTTGTCGTTATTCCACACAAGAGACATCATCTTTACACACAGCATGAATTCCATGTGTTTTCCCACCCTCTTTTGATTGACAGGATAGAATCAGCACTGATTGTCGGATGTTTTTAAGCGTGAAAAATTGCCTTTATCTGCTGATAACGATTATTGGCCCGATACATCGGTGCATCTCTAATTTATACGTTTATCTTTGTTCTTTGTGAAATATTGTGCCATAGAGTATACAGTAGATAGGCAGTTAGGGTGGTGTGTTTAAAGCTGAACTAAAGAACGAAAAAACACACATTATCATGTTAATCTGTTTTTGGTTTATTTGCTTTGCTTTGTTTTCTTCGATGCCGATTTCTCTACTCTTAACTACTGTATGTTTCTACTAACAGCGCTTTGGTCAACTTTGGTTATTTTAATTTATAAATAAATGACTCACTGTTAAAGTCACAATCCGGTTGTAAACAAGCATTTTTCTACCCATTTTCATTTCTCTGAGCTGTCGAAACAGGTCTGATTGAACTGAAGTTTGAAAACGATTTCATCAAATAACAAGCCCGTTTTTTCATCCTAAACAAATAAACCAATCTGAATTTCATATAAACAAAAACACTGAAAGGAATTACACACTGAAGCACTGACTAGCACTGACTAGTACTAAACTACTCTATTTACTAATCTGTACTTTACTGTACTTACTGGTAATACTGATACTGGTTTTGATTGTTCAGCTTCAAATTAATCATTTTTCGAGTTGTTCTTAAATATGAAATTGATCAATAAGGAAACTGGAGCTGGAAAATAATCAGCTGCTCCTTGTCTTTGAAGATTGATTGATTTATCCAATTAGCACCTATTTTTTTTAAAGGGATAAAATGGTCAAATTCATGCTGGAAATATTTTTTTCATCTTACACAAGTATTTTATTATTATTTCTTCTTTATTTTTACCTTCATTCTTCAGTACTTCTGTAGAAATGGCACTGATTATATTTTTAAAAAATCTTTGAAAAGTTCCCTACCTCCCAATGAGCAGAAATTCTCCAGCAACTCCCAGTCGTCTCATGGCCATTAAAAGGCCACGTACCGTCATGCCCTCGCAGAAACAAATGACCACGCGGGCCTTGGGTAGACGCTCGCGCAGCTTCCTCAGGAGGCGATCGAAGTGCTTTTCCCCTGCGTTGCTGTAGATCTTATCAGAGTGTGCGATACACAGTCCCTCTTCTGCTACTAGTTCCTTAAATGCCTCCATGCCACTTTCACCATAGTTGCCTGAGTTACAGTTTGAGACACAAATCAGTGGATAGATCAGAATGGGTTTTAGTAATAAAAAAAAATTTATGACTCAGACTTATGGAAACATGGATGGCTCAAAACAGCATTTTTTTGAGGCTGGGTTACCTCCAGTGACTCAACAGAGTCAGAGCTGCCAAAACCCGGGATTAGAAATGGACGACAATTCACAATGGAAGACACATAATGGAAACAGGCAACTGAAAGAGACATGAAATGGAGAGATGGTCACTACCATTCAGGACACAAAAATGGCAGTCAAATTCAAGCTGAAATGGTCAACACAAAGCAAAACATAAATAATCACAGAGAAAACAACCCAGCACATCCACTACGAGCTTTTAGTTCACTTTAGCAATGTTACTAAGTCATTATACAGAAATACACACTTATTTAATAAAGTATGTACTACCCCAATTCTGAAAAAGTTGGGACAGTATGGATGTTAATAAAAACAAAAAGGAGTGGTTTTGCAATTTACTTTGACTTGTATTTAATCAAAGAAATGTATATTTGTTTATGTATATTTGTCAAAGAAATTTTATAGTTGATGTTTTACCTAATCAACTGTAGAGTTCTTTTAAGGTAAACATTTATTTTGAAATTGATGCACGCAACACGTTCCAAAATAGTTAGGACAGGGGCAGTTTAGGACTAATAGCAAGGTGACGAGTTGAAATAAGGTGGTGGTGATGTGAAACAGGTGAGGCAATCGTCTAATCATAGTATATAAGGAGCCTCCAAAAAAAGGCCTAGTCCTTCAATAGCAAGGATGGGTCGAGGCTCGCCAATCTGCCAATAGATGCATCAGTGAAAAATTAAACAATTTGAGAACAACATTCTCCAGAGATATATCCCCAAAAGACAAATCGGTAGGATTTGGACATTTCACCTTCTACAGTGCACAATATAATTAAAAGATTCAAGGAATCCGATCAAATCTCTGTGCGTAAAGGGCAAGGCCAAAAACCACTTCTGAATGCTTGTGATCTTCGATCACTCAGTGATCTCTCAGACGTCACTGTCTTAAAAACTATCATGAGTCTGTAATGCATATCCTGACATTGGCTCGGGAATACTTTGGTAAACCTTTGTCAGTCAACACCATTCGTCGCTGCATCCACAGATGCAAGTTAAGGCTTCACTATGCAAAGCAGAAGCCATACATCATCACTGTCCAGAAGCACCGCCGACTTCTCTGGGCTCGGTCTCATTTGAGATGGACAGTAGTACAGTGGGATCATGTTTTGTGAGTCAATATTTTAAATAGTTTTTGGACAAAACAGCCATCATGGCATGTGTAACTTGTACATCTGTGAGGGCACCATTGATGAAGAAAGATATGAACACATTTTGGAGCAACATATGCTGCCATCCAGAGCAGGACAACTCCAAATCACATTCTGCCCAGATTACAAACACATGGTTGCGTAAGCAGAGAGTGTGGATGCTAGCATGGCATGCCTGCAGACCTGACCTGTCTCCGATTGAGAATGTGTGGCGCATTATGAACGCTTAATAAGTGTTATTAAAAGAAAAGGTAATGCTACAGTGGTAAACATTCGACTGTCCCAACTTTTTCGGAGTGTGTTGCAGTCATCAGATTTGAAAGAAGTGTATATTTTCAAAAATAAATTAAATTCACAAAGTAGAACATCCAATAACGTGTTCATTGTGTGTTTTCAATATAGTGCAGGGTGAACTGAATTTTCAAATGATTCTTTTGGTTTGTTTTTGTTTGCATTTTCCATACTGTCCCAACTTTATTGGAAATGGGATTGTAACAAAATGCATTTTAATTGGGATATTCGTTTCCTTTTAACTCCATGATGGCCAGCAAAAGACAAAAGCCGTTCAGTTCTTATGCATAATTCAGTGCAACACACCTGGTGCAGCAACAAGAAACGAGGTCATTGCTGTTACCCTCTGGACAGCTCTTTTAATCATAGAGAGCTGAGAGGGAGCTGATGACTGCATGGACGCATGCTGGAATCTGTATGTGATTTGAATCACCACGCGAACACAATCTCGGTTCCAAGTGCTGATCCCTACACCAAAAATTCAGCTGAAGTGACATTCGTTAAATTCGTCTTCTCATCCTGGTCAAGCTTCACGGTAGATCTGGAGCCTATACCTGGACTAAAGGCTCTTCAATGGTTCTTCTTTTCAAGAACCATATTTCATAGTATAGCGTTCTTGAGTTGATCTATATGGTTCTTTGCAGATTAAAGACGTCCTTTATGTTTCATTATAGGTTCTTCAGAGCAATGTATTGGTTCTTCAAGGTATCGTCCATTAACAGGGTGAAGCGAACCCTGTAAAGTTCTTTGTGGGACTGGAAAAGGTTCTCCTGGCATCACTTTTAAGAACTATACTTTGGTTCCTTAAAGCACTAACTAATGGATTTTTAGAGAAATTGTTATAACGTGGTTGTTATCTTGTGGCACTGCTATGAAGAACCATTTGTTGGTTCTTTAAAGCAATTGGACATAGATGGTTCTCTAAAGAACTTGAGAGTAAAGGTTCTTGGTGTAACTTAAAAGGGTTCTCCTATGGCATCAGGCTGAAAAAAAAACTTTTTGGTTCTTATTGGGAATTTAGCTTAGGCAATTCAACTAACATGGAGGAAGGAAACATGCAGAGCATGGCGAGAACATGCAAAAACTCCACACAGACAGTAAACTGAGCTCAGGATCAAACTGGAAACCCTGGAGCTGTGGAACTTCCATTTGAGCAATATTTGTGGCAAAGCCTTTGTGACTTTCTCCAGCTCTTCCGATCATCCATCCATCTTCAAAAGCTTTTTCCTGCTTCAGGGTCGCGGGGAACCTGGAGCCTATCCCAGGAAGCATCAGGCACAAGGCAGGGTACACCCTGGACAGGGTGCCAGTCCATCGCAGGGCACAATCACATACACACTCACACACCCATTCATACACTACGGACAATTTACCAATCAACCTACCATGCATTTGGGACTGGGGGAGGAAACCGGAGTACCCGGAGGAAAAACCCCGCACGGGGAGAACATGCAAACTCCGCACACATGGCCCCGGCGGGAATCAAACCCCGGACCGTGGAGATGTGAGGCGAACGTGCTAACCACTAAGCCACCGTGCGCCTCTTCAGATCATTTGAAGTGAAATTTAAAATTTTAGAAAATCACTCAATTCAATTTCCAACTGAACCTAAACAACGAATAAACGTTGCATCGCAGACATGGACTGAAAGTCTTTATCCAAGTGTGTTTCCAAGCTGGCAATTCTCCCTTAGTGTTAACTAAGCAAATAAGCACCATTCTCCTTCTCAGCTATTATTGATCATTTCTCATTGTTATTTCATCCTTTCAAAGCCTAGACATTTACAGATTAGTCTGATCTGTAGAATTATGGAAAGAGTGGTGTTTTGTAGTAAGCTACAAACACAGACATCACACACTTTTCTTCTAACAGTGTCGAAATCTGACCATTCACAAATCAGACGTCGAACATATGTATAATTTAAACAGTGAAGACATCGGCGGCCTGATCGTTTAAGGGTGCAGTGGTGGCTTGGCGGTTAAGGCTCTGGGTTACTGCTCAGAAGGTCGGGAGTTCAAGCGACAGCACTGCCAAGCTGCCACTGTTGGGCCCTTGAGCAAGGTCCCTAACCCTCTCACCAGGGGTGCTCTATCATGACTGACCCTACACTCTGATCCGAACTTCCTGACATGCTGTGGTATGATAAGAAAACAGTTTCACTGTGCTGTAATGTATGTGACTAATAAAGACTATCACTATTTAGAAATGGTTTGACCTTTGCTTTAAGGTTTTCTTCTCTTTTAGTGTTCGAATATATACATTTAACCCTGACCGATCACTATTTACTTTACTTTTAATGTTAATTTCAAGTGTCTCGTCTTTTCAGGCTACATGGAAAAGTGGACCCTTTCCACATCTCTTAATTCTCTGTCCCTTTCTCTTCGTTTTTTTCACCACCGTGTTCCATTTCTCCAATTCGACCTCCCAGTCATCCTGGCACTACATGAATTTACCCCAATGAGATTTTACATAAAATTAACAATTCCATTTCCTTCTCTATCGTGTTGCTTTGATGATATATTGGACTGCAAGGTTCCGTTTACTATACGCCCAGAACATGGTTACACAATCCGATGTTTATTTCGTCCAACTGCCGATTAAGATGTCAGTGAACTCGTGCCTACATGAGACGCAGCCATTCGAATACCTTAGTAGGGCAGACAGGTCTGAATCTGACCAGGTAATTAATGCGATCGGGAACATCCGCTGTTGCTAAGGGCAACAGGAAGCATTGAAGGTGGCATACGTGTTCAGTGGAAGGTGCTGTGCCTATAGCCTTAAATGTGTGCGTGTGTCCACTGTACTTGTGCTTATACTTGAACATCTTACCAACTGTTTCGTTGAGTGTGCATGTGGCTGACGTGCATCAATTTTGCCGTTTAAGCGTCAAAGACGGTTGGACGATCTGAAAATTCTGACGTTTTGAAAGTTTCAGTTTGGGACACTGATCAGCTTCTGACAGCTCAAGAACGAGAGGAGAGTTGGACATGCGTTTGAGTAGGAGTGATCAAGCAGCTTACAGGGCTGTTCAGCGTTGCGCTCTCGTCTCCGGGGAGGGGGACGAAGAAGAGTGAGGAAACCAATTCGTTCCCTCATTAAACGTGGAGACGCTGATTGATTAATTAAGGCATGCTTAGATATGCAAATAATTAGAAATAAATAGTCCACTTGAATTCCGTCTAATGGAAGGGAATTAGCATTTCATTATACAGCAGGATGCTGATTATTCTGAAAATTTGCATATCAGAAAGGTTCATGTCAGACAGACAGACAGACAGACAGACAGACAGACAGACAGACAGACAGACAGACAGACAGACAGACAGACAGACAGATAGATAGATAGATAGATAGATAGATAGATAGATAGATAGATAGATAGATAGATAGATAGATAGATAGATAGACTTGCCTTCTGTGTGCACAGCAGAAACATAAGTCCAGTTGTAGTGCTTCACGATATCGAGCATAGCGCGCGCCTGGAGTGTGTCAGATGGCACAACCCGCAGGAAGTACTTAAAGAGCGTCTTGTCGCTCAAGTCTATACTCGTGGCCGAGTAGGCGATCTGCGGGATGTTAAACAGCTGCAAGAGGTTCTGCACCTGGATGGCCACAGAACTGGACCCGGGTCCGATTACTCCCGCGATGGGCTTCTTCGAGGCCGGTGGGTGGCTCGAGGGCGTGCCGTCGACGCAAAACTTGGAACCGTCTTTGGACTCGTCACGGATCGATATGAGGGAGTCCCGAATGAACTCGATGCTCTGCTCGAGGGCTACAGACGAATACCAGCACGAGTCGCGGATCTCGCAGCCGAGGCTGATGTTGGGCAGCAGGTGCGGGTCAGCGTTGATGCGGTCCAGCGTGTGGAAGGTCGCCTCCACGCGCTGGATGCCGTACTGCTCGCGCACGTCGCCGCACTTCCGCTCGGCCACGCGCTCCCCCGACGGCTGGTGGTGCACGGAGAAGAGTGCGCCGAGGATCACGTCGCCGTCCATGCGGGCCACGGAGCGGGCCGCGGCGCGCGACATTGACGTGCGCTCGCGGCCGCTGGCCAGCGCCCGCGGCGCGAGCGTCAGCAGAAGCAGCAGCAGGGCAGTGACAAAGAGCAGCAGGTTTCCACGCATCTTTCAAGCGTGCCGCGTGAGAAAGAGCAGCCGCGCGCGCATATCCGCTAGACTACGATGGGATACGGTGGTCGCGTCGTCCTGGGTACAGCTTTAATGAAGCGGGCATGATGATGCTGAAGATGTGCAAAGTGCAAGATACAGGTGCATCCACGAACACCTGTCGAGAGAGTAACGGAAGTGGTAAGAGATGGAAAAAAATTGAGTAAAAAGGTCAATGCACTGAAATAAACGTCATCAGGTGCATGGAGGAATAAAACCCTGCTTGAAACTCATTCAAACAACAACATGAAAAGTTTCGTTTAGGGATGTGTGTTACACACCGTGCATCATTTCATATATAGCCTAATAACCACATGGCATACGTTACATATGTTTATTATTTATTTATTTATTTATTTATTTATTTGTGGGCTACATGCACCAGTTCGTATTAATGTTGTCCTTGAAGCAGCAAAAAATAAATAAATAAATAAATCCCTGTTTGGACATCCTCATCTCCTATCCCCAGACCAAAACCAAGCATATGAGGAATCTGATCCGCTCTTTGAAGGTGAAATCGTAACTACTGCGCACCACACACACACATACACACACACACACACACACACACACACACACACACACACACACACACAAAACACACACACACACATATATATATATATACATATATATAGCATTGCTTGGCATAGCACAGGTCAATATAGTTATTGCATCGTAATGCAATCCTAAATGCAACCCTAGTGTTCATCACAAGCGCGCGCTTTCTCGCTATAACAAAACACACACACATGCACACACACCAGCATGTCACCGAGGCATCTCGAATCTCCACAGCAATAACAATGAGCCATATTAAAGACAAAGGCGGTTATACAAATGATACATGGCTGCAAACCCCAGCTTATTCTGAATGGCATAATGGTATCTATAATATATAAGAATAATAAATACGTTGCCTTTTCTGCATCTGCTTCACATCTGTCCAGACAGAGAATGAAGCACCGGTGAGGACCGCGAGAACCTGTCTCTCTCTCTCTCTCTCTCTCTCTCTTTCTATCTGTGTGTGTGTGTGTGTGTGTGTGTGTGTGTGTGTGTGTGTGTGTGTGTGTGCAGGAATTCGCGAGCCATACGCACCTGAGTGTCTGATGCATCGGTTTGCTGTCTTCTGAAGCAGTCGGTGCCGAGCTGTGATGTTTCAGTTTGCACTACTTATCCAATGTGTGAGTCTCTCTCTCTCTCTCTCTCTCTCTCTCTCTCTCTCTCTCTCTCTCTCTCTCTCTCAATCTCAATCTCTCTCTCCCTCCCTCCCTCCTCCTGCTTGGTCGCTCGACAGTTTTATCCCATTGGCACAATTTGGAGAATCTGCCTGAGAAATAATGAATAAAGAAATAAGATAGATAGAATGTACACACGCTAGCTAGTTTATTGGCCTACATTATTCTAAAAAAACAAACAAAAAAAAAAAACAATCTATTTCAGATCAAGGTTATTTCAGTTCAGAAGTCTGTTGAAAGCCTGTAAAGCCTAATGTATGGTATTTATTCCAACCCTATTGGAGTAGCCACTTCAAATATTGATTCATTACTGGAATGCATAAACAGTGTGTACAAATTGGCCATTAGGAGTTATTTCAGTATGGGATAATATGATATGTGAAATCACAAGCCAGCATTATAACTATTATTATTAACTATTATATTTGTTTTTACATTCTATTTGTTTAGTTACTTGAATTGAATGGGTTTCATTCATCCAAACCTCAGTAGCGCAAAAACAAGAGAGTCTGTAAATAATGTCAGCTTGGACTTAATGATGTGTTCTGTCAAAATGTGATTAATATTATTCAGATGTTTGGATATGGTTCATCAAATAAACGTGTGCTGATGGGATCTGTGGAATTTATTTGAATGCTTCCTGACTGCATCTTTGAGAATCCCTGATTTAGCCAACCCATTTTCAGCACTCTCACTGCATCCATCCATAGTCTATTCATGGAGGGTTGCCAGACTTGAAGGTTTCCTACACCGCTGGAGTAATTCAATCGTATCGGGTAGCTACCAGTTCTGGTGGTCTTATATAACTTTGATTTAGCTTACTGGGAATTAGGGGGAACTTATTGGAGTAGAAATGGTCTAAGTATTTCACCAAGCATGTCCTAAGCTTGGCTACACCCACTCATATCCACAGTCATCTGTTACACTATTTAACCCTACAGTTGGGACCCCAGTTTTAATTGCACCTTCACCCAGGCTAAAAATCCTCTTGTAATTATCCTGTTTTCTGATGATTTTTAAGAGCACTCTATTACATGTAAGACAAATTACTTTTTTATTTATTTACTAAAAACATTGACAAGTCTTCTTCGTTCCCAAAACCAACCACACACCATCTGTTGAAACTAAGTATGCATACAGTAAGGTATCTCTGCTTCTGCAGTCTATATTTCTAGGCTAGAAAAATTTAAACAGATACTTAAAACAGAGGAGCCAGTATGATCCATATGATAGCATATGATGATGTGCCCACCAACCTGCTTCATGGTTGTTGTTGTTGTTTTTTTTAAACAACAACAAAAACAATAGTGAAACATGAGAAAAACACATTTGAAAAATGAAACCACATGACCGATAGTGGCTTTGGAAAGTATCTCTCATTTAGATAAGTATTCAAACCCCATTCTGTACTTTTCTTGGGTAAGTTTCTACAAGATTTGCACACCTTCCAACCTTCCTGGAATATCCTCTCAAGCTCAATCAGGCCATGTTCACATCATTTGACATCAAGGTCCATGTCAGGGTCAAGGCTGGACCACTCAGGAACATCCAAAGGCTTGTGTTGAAGCCACTCCAACACTCTGTCCTGGCTGTATGCTTCGGTTGTTGTCATGCTGAAGGGTAAACCTTTGCACCAGTCTGAGGTTGTGTGGACTCTGGAGCCGTTTTTTTTTCAAGTACTCACTTCTGACCAGTCTCCTTATCCCAGGCACTGTGAAGCTCATCCATAGCATAACAGCTTCCACCACCATGCTTCACCCTATAAATATTATAGGCATTAGCCAATAGAAAAGCAGTACATGTTTTTGTTTTCTTGTTTGTTTGTTCGTTTTTCGGTTGTTGTTTTTTTGCTACATGTAGAGTTCAATTTCTGTCTCATCAGACCAAAGAATCATTTTCCAGGTGGGTTTTCCAATATCTTCTCAAGCAGTTGTACACTTTGAATCATCCGATTGTAAAGTCTGTGTGATTTTTATGTAAGGGTTGCTAATATATCTTTGATATGTTTATTATAAGCATTCTTTTGTTAATTACATAAGGCAAATACATCATACAGTATGTTCTTTCATCATTAAAACATACACTATGAAGCAACGTCATAAGCTATATGGGTTTTTAAATCAATAAAAAAATATCTGTGTGGTACAGTGAGTGGCACAGTGGGTATCATTTCTGGCTCAAAGCTCCAGGGTCCCTGGTTTGATCCTGAGCTCGACCTGTCTGTGCCGTGCTTCTCTTCATGTACTCTGCATGGGTTTCTTCTGGGTTCTCCAGTTTCCTTCCACATCCCTAAAAAGTGCTTGTGGGTGGATTTGCTATAATAAATTGTCATTATGTGTGAATGAGCATATAAACGTGTGTGCATATACCCACCTCACACCCAGTGTTCCCGGGTTGAGCTCTGGATTCACCACGACCCTGAGCAGGATGAAAGAGCGAGTGAGTTCTTTAGAAGTTCTCCTTTATTAACAAAACATTGTGTAATGTTCATGCACGAAATGCAGAGATCGAAGTCTTTGACAAATCCTTCTATTTCTAGGGTGTAAAGGCAAATGAGGACTTCTTTGATGACTTGTTAATTACATAGACTTTTACTTTTTCGATGACTTAAACAATACTTAGTTTAATTACAGACTCAATACGTCTCACATAACATCATGTATACAGTAAATTTACATTTATTTTAAAATCATATGCTTTATACTTATATAATCAATGAGTATTGAACATTTTCACTACAAACCTAAAGGAGTATTTTACATTTTCATTTTAATTAGAGGTCCATCGAGGTGTCGAGATTATATTCCGATAAATCTATCATTCACAAAGCTTCTAATCAATTAATTTCCTGGACAAAATACATGCATTTTCTCCAACAGAGCGCCATCTGGCGGCGATACAGTTTATGATGGCGCTATTTTTCAAGAGGACTGTGAATACATTCTCCGTAATATAGTCCAGTTGCAATCAAAATTATTCAACCCCCGTTGCAATTTTGAAAATGTACAGACTTTCAGCTGTTTGCAATGAACAAATCAAACAAAAGAAATTGAAATAGTTCAACACAACGAACGCTTCAAGTGGTTTCCCCAAATTCAACTGAAAATGTCATTTAGATATATACTGTAGGTATATACAGATAGAGTGATTAATACAGTATACATACAACAGTTTTGCACAACAACCAAGGTTGGAAGCACACAATTCTATAGAATGTCTTTGCATGCCGTAGCTTTACAGTTTCCCTTCCCTGGATCTAAGAGACCCAAACCTGATCCAGCATGACACAAAGTGCACAAAGCGAGTTCCGTGAAGAAGAACATGGTGTGTTAAGGTTGGAAGAAGGTGGAAGAACTGGAGTGTCCTGCACAGAGCCCTGACCTCAATCCGACTGAACACCTTTGGGATGAACTGGAACTGAAGCCGCATCAAAATCCCAACATCAGTACCTGACCTCAACCTCACTAATGCTCTTGTAGCTAAATTAATACAAATCCCCACAGCCACGCCCCAAATTAGAAGATAAGAGATGGCACCGATCTGATACATGGCATCGGTTTCAGGTCAATACCAGCAAAAATTGGTGGATCGGATCATTTGGAGATAACGTATCAGATACCAGATCCTGAAACAAATGGCAAAGATTGGAAATGGGTTTGGAAAAGAAATGTATTTTTTGGAAATGGGAATGTTTGGGACTTTTTATCAGGACTGGTTTTTATTATATTTTTACTTTATCATATTTACAATGTAAATAATTTTTCACACTGATGTTGGGATGTCGAGGAGGCCTGGGGTGCAGTCGGCGTTCCAGTGTATCCCAAAGGAGCTGTATCAGTGGGGCTGAGGTCAGGGCTCTGTGTAGGATGCTCGAGTCCGTCAACCCCAAACTTGGCAAACCTTGTCTTCATGGAGCTCGCTTTGTACACAGTCATGCTGGAGCAGGTTCCAGTCAAGGGAAATTGTAATGCTACAGCACAATATTGCGCTTTTGACAGATTGAGGAAGACCCACATACATATGGGTGTGAGGCTCAGGTGCATATGTACTTTTGACCATAAAGTGAATAACAAAGGTTAGACTGTACAGGGGGACAACTGAAATGAAGGGTTATACCTGTAGAAATTAAAACAAGACTTTAGTGCTAATATTACTTATTGAAATATGGTTTCTAGTCTGAATCCCTTAATCCAGGGGTTCCCAAACTTTTCCAGGGCACGGCATTAACATTTGACTGAGGCCCCCCTTTTTGCAAAATGTCTTTAAAACACATTCAAAATACAGACTTCTGAATATATCCCCCTTTTTATCATTATTATTAATAATTACATCTTACATCTTACATTACGAATTGATTGTGTGTGGTTGTCTGAGAGTGGGTAAGAGAAAACATACTAGTAGAAGGGACGGGCACACCAAATTGTTGAGGCCCCCGGGCGCCCCCTGGCGGCCCCCACTTTGAAAACCACTGCCTTAATCCAGGCTCAACATGCCTTGTGACATCCTCCAGCAGGTGGCGATATAGGATAACGTGTTTCCACTTTATTAGGCTTGAAGGCTGTTTAGCTGTTAAGTAGTCTCTATTAGATGTTTATTTATAATGTGTAAACCTGAGCTTTTCCGTGAATGCATATTGTGCCCTGCACCCCTTAATGAGCTTCATGAAGATTTTAGGAAGGGATTATTCATATCCAAACCGCTCGGATGGAGGAGGAAGAGAAGGAGGAAGAGGAGGAGGAGGACGGGAACACGTGGCATTCAGAAAAAAAAACCTGCCACATGACTCGCAAAGCAGGAAGTGAGTGCTTCAGTCTCACAAAGTGTACTGTACATCCAGCTGGAAAGTCCGTCCTGGTCATTTATTTGTTTTTGCCCCCTTCTCCAGTCGGTTGAAAAATAAACGATCAATAACATCAAGATGTTTTGGAGGACTCTCTTCGTGACCATTGTGCTGTCTGTTTTGGGGACCTCTATGGGTAAGTAAAAAAAATAAATAAATAATAATTAATAAATAAATAATTGCCCTAGCAGGAAATCAGTCTTGAATAGTCTTTGAAGCTGTGTAGCCGTGATCATAAGCACGAGCCCAGTCCCAAACGCATGCGTGCTCCCATTCGAAGTGCACTTCACCCGAAGGGGATGAGCTCCTGCACTGCACCCTCCCTAGTCCACGAGCACGCTGTTCGGGATTCGGCCCGAATCCAGTCCTGTTCGTTTCTCTTGATGTTTTTAAACCTCCGTACGTAATTACAAGCGTTCAAACAAAACAAAACAAAAAAACAACTCAAACACGTGTGGTGTTGTTGTTGTTATAAACACCAAACATCCCAGGCGAAATAAAAGTCCTAGCTATCTCAATGCTAGAGCTTTTGGCCCTCTGTTTTAACACTCTACAGACTTCTTCTCTTCAAACTCGCTCCTTTCACACTTTTGAGTTAGTTGTTTGTTTATATATTTAGCTTTTAACTTTCGGCTTATTTATAAACGTCTGTCGGCGTTTTTCTGATGCATTCGACACCGTTTCGGAGTTGTTGTCAACGGCTGTTATGCCATATTTGTTGACGTGTAGTTCAATGTGTCGATATGTGCTGCGTTGTTGGGATTAAAACCCACGCTACAGTAGCAGAAAATAAAGCTTCAGTACAAGTCGAAATAAAATATTCAAAAAGGATTTAAAAAAAAAAAAAAAAGGACTCATTCCGTTTCCAGAGTCGAATTGTCTGTTTTAAAGCAGAATTAAACCCTGGTTTGAGTACATTGTGTGAAACCATTGCAGAAAGATGTGAGGTGGACTTGTTGTTGTTGTTGTTGTTGTTGAACAGATAAGCTGTGATCCAGTCGGTCATGTTTCTGTCTCTGTGACCGGGATCTCTCCGGGATCATTTACAAGATGTGTCCCAGCCCGGAGGAACATTCTAGCTCGGCTGGATGGCATGAGACGTTAAATCTGTAACACCAGATGTCACCAGAAATGGTTGTGTTTGTGGAGTGGATCCTTCTCAAGAGTTCGAATCCGCGTCCATGTAAAATGTAAAGGCGCGTTCAGACCTATCGTTGTCCGAATTATAGCCTCAAAACGAAGCAAAGCAAAAAGCGACTTGTTTGTTCAGTTTCACACTGCACGTGAAACGAATCGGAAAAAGGAGAACAAGTCTGCTTAAATTAGGGATTCCCTTCCTAGGTGGAAGGCCTGATTTACATGAGAGAAATCCCCAAGCTCCTGTGGTTTTGTTCTCGTATTTTTACAAATGAATGATCAGAAATATCGGCTCTTGTGTGCGGATATTTTTGAAATCGCATACTTCTGTACAATTCCAGAGCGTCGGCGAGCGCCTAGGCGAACCCGTTTTGCTGTTACGACTAACCTTTAGTGTTTGGGATTTTTAAATACCTTCAAACCTGTTTCCTTTTAGAGGAGTGAATACTTCTGAGAGGAAGGTCGGCGTTTTCGGTGTTGCGAAACAGCCGTTCATGACGACCGTCACGACGACAGAAAGTTCAAAGAGAAACGAGGCTCGTTGGCGTGTTTAACGCTGCTGTGCGTAAAAACGTTCTGCCTTGGAAATCGAGGACATTTTTGGGTCTCGACATGCCGTCTAGCGAGGGTCATTTTTAAGTCTTTCGGACGTACGTATTAGATACCAGATGCCTGTAATTTGTATCAGCACTTCCCACTAGACTGATCAGCGAGAGCGAGGAATATTTCTGTTTTTTTAGTCACTTATCTTACACACACACACACACACACACACACACAACACGTGTTAGTGACATGATAAAACGTGTCAACAAAAAAAACTCTCTTGCTCATTGGACCGAAATTCGGTCGTGCGCTTAGAAATGTGTGGATTTTGGAAAATACAGAGCCAACACTGAACAATCTTTAAATAAAGAACGTCTCTGAAACGTTTTGTGTATCACACTTAGTATTTATTTTTTCTCTCTTTTTTTTTAGTTTGTTTATTTATTTATTTATTTATTTATTTATTTATTTAGTGGTCCAAATCTTGTGAACGCGTGGCATTTTTGTAGCACTAAAGCTCCGTCCTTCGGATCCGTTTGCACCTTACGCCACAGTTATCACACTGAATCGAGTTGTTTGAAACTACTTCTGATGATTATTTAACTCTTATTTATTTATTCATTTATTTTCAGGCGTAGACGGGAACTGTAAAGAACGTTTGTCCTGTGATGTGTGCCTAAACGCAACTGACTGTGTGTGGATGAATTGCTCAGGTGAGTGACTTCTCCTTGTTTTGTTTACATTGTTTAAATTCTTTTTTTTTTAATTCTCTCTGTTTGTGAGGTCTGTCAAACCTTCCTATAAGCTTTAACACATAAAGTGAAGTGGATTCTAATCTCTCGTTTGCTTTCAACATAACTTGTGTACCTTGGCTCGAAAGTGTACCATCGGACCATGTGATGCGGAACAGTACATGGGACTATGTGAAGTGCAGATACTTGATTGTATTAGATGAGTGCAAGTATACGATGATTAGACCAGAGAGTGCACATTGACTAGATGGGATGGTGTTGGATGGAAGAAACCAGCAAAAAGAGTTGTCTATAAACTAGCATGCAGTTGGGTAGGAGGGGGGAAAAAAGATGGAGGAAAAAAATGGGAAATAGGAAGTCTAGGACGATGACTAAGAAATAATCATTTCTACGTTTTCCGTACAAGAGCAGTTTTAACACCAGTTTCTAGGTTCTTCTCTAGTCAACGGCGACTAATACTTTGCATATCAAAGTTTTATTATGAATCTGGATCCAAAGGTTCTCCTCAGGTGTTGGTTTTATAGCGAGCTGTTAAGGGTCAGAGTTTAGACAAAGCCATAACTTCCTCCATGCTCTTCCACACCCTACAGTCAGTAGGTTTACATGGACAACAATAATCCAATATTAACCCGATTAAGACAATATTCTGATTAAGAAATTGGCATGTAAACAGCAATTTTGTAATTACCTTAATCCGACTAAAGTCATACTCGACGTAAACACAAATCGAATCAAGACGTGTGGAGTATTCCTGTCTTAGTCGCATTATCGAGGTGTGTTATAGACAATGTACACACCTTAATCACACTATTAACATCGAGTGGGAGTTTTCACGGCATTTTGCGATAACCTCAACCAGGCGCTTCCTGTAGCTGTGGATCAGACCTGCACATCGTTCAGGAGGTATTTTAGCCCATTCTTCCTGGCAGACCTGCTTTAGCTCGGTCATATTCTTTGGGCGTCTCATGTGTATGGCTCTCTTCAAGTCATTCCATAGCATCTCTACTGGGTTGAGGTCTGGGCTCTGACTTGGCCACTGCAAAAGGCCGATTTAGTTTTTTTGAAGCCATTCTGTTGTGGACTTGCTCTGGTGTTATGGGTCATTGTCCTGTTGCATCACCCAACTTCTACACAGTTTCAGCTGACGTTCAGACATTCTCACATTATCCTGAAGAATTGTCTGATACACTTGGGAATTCATCTTCCCCTCAATGATTTTCATGATGATATGCTGTGCCCTTTCTACACCAGATGTAGTGCTGTGTGGTTTTTCCTAAATAGTTCAATCTTAGTTTCATCAGTACACAAAACATTTTGCCAATACTGCTGTGGAGTGTCAATGAGTTCTTTTGCAAACTTTGGCGTGCAGCAATGTTCTTTTTATTAAGCAGTGGCCTCCTTCGTGGTGTCCTGCTGTAGATACCCTACTTGTTCAATATTTTGCGTATTGTAGACTCATGAACAGAGATGTTAGCCAGTTCCAGTGATGCCTTCAAATCATTGGCTGTCATTTGGGGTTGTTTCTTTACCTCATTCAGTCTTCGATGTGCTCTTAGTGTCATTTTGACTGGGCGCCCAATACTTGGTCGAGTAGCAACAGTCCCAAAGTGTCTCCATTTGTAGAATGTACTGTAGAACTGTAGACTGGTGAATTTCTAAAGTGTTTGAAATCACTTTGTGACCCTTGCCAGCTTTATGTAAATCAACTATTCTTGATCGTAGATCCTCTGAACGCTCTTTTTGGCGAGGCATGGCTCACATAACTGTGTGCTTCTTGTGCAGAGCAAACTCCAAAAGTTTGAGGGGTTTTTATCAGTCAAAGTAGCTGCAGTCCACACCTCCAATCTTATTTTCTTAACGAGACTCCAGGTGTGCAAAAAAAAAAAGCTTTTTTGAAGTCATTAACTCAAGGGTTCACATACATTTTCCACAAGCACTATGAGGTTTTTTTGGTTGTTCTCAATAAAGACAGGAAAGATCAGATTTTTTTTGTGTTCTTATTTTAGGCACATCATATTTGTCAATACCCCTAAATTAGATGAAGATCAGATCACATTTTATGACAAATTTATTCAGAAAACCATGAAATTCCAGAGGGTTCACGTACTTTTTCTTGCCACTGTATATAGTAGGTAAGGTCGCGGTTTGGGACGCAGCACACCGCTTCAAGCAGTTGTCTATTAGCACGTACAGCATGACAAATAATTAATCGCACTTGAAGCATTCGTAAAAATATTAGATAAAAACACCCCAAACTGTATACGGTACCATAACGAAGACGAACTGTATGTCGATATGTGAAATTCTGGAGGGACATCGGATGGTGTGGTGTGGGGACTTAATGATGTGTACTGTTAATCAATCTATGTTCTATAACATGGCATGGTTCTATATATTGGCTTATTCAGAATAAGGACAATAATTAGATTACTGCTGTCCATGTAAACATAGTCATTGTTATTCAGGTAACTGCATTACCAATAAACCTTACTGACTGAGTGATGATGTCACTGGACTTCTTCAGGATTCTCGATGAATAAATAGGAATAAACTGTGTTCGGCTTGGAATTGAGTTGGATTGGAATTGGAATCACGGTTCTCACCCGTGATTCTTTAACCACATCAGGATGCGTTTGTTTATTCTCATTACAAGCAAGCATCTGGGCGATTTAAATTTCATCAGATATACTGTTTCCTTCATTCTTTTTACACCTGTCGTTTTGACACACGTTGTTTCACATTTCTTGGTGCAGCTTGATGCTGTAACTGTAGATATTGTAAGTGCTTATCCACCACCTGATGCAATACAACCATCATCCAAGGATCCGGCTGTCAGTAAGAGAGCTTTTATATTAGTTGGGTAAAATAGTGTGAATCAATGCACCTCCAAGGTAGCTTACTGTCTTTGCTTGATTGAGATGTACAGTGCTGTGAAAACGTATTATCTGATTTCTTGTGTTTTTGTGTACATCTCATACGAAATTGTTTCAGAAATTCAAACAAAGGCAACAAAAAAGACTGAATACCACCCACCCCCTCACGCCCCCTATTTAAAAAAAAAAAGACAATGTTATTTGTTGAAGCAAAACAAATTATCCAATACCAACTGGGCATGTGCGAAAATGTATTTGTCCCCATAGTTACTGATTCCCTGAATCTATGAAACTGTATTCATAATGGGGTTCAACTAGACATAACCAGGCCTGATTACTAGAACCCTGTTCAATCAAATCCACAGTTAAATAGAACTTTTTCAACAGCATGAAGTTGGTTAAAAGGTCTTACCCAGTAACACACTCTGCCAAAGTGGTAAGAAATTCCAGAAACGATGTGGAAGGTGAGTGGAATACATCAATACATCTTGGAAGGATTTCAAAGGTATTTCAAAGGCTCTGAACTCCAAAAAACCACAGTGACACCCATTATCTCCAAATGGAAAAACTCGGCACTGTAGTGAACCTAACCAGACCTTCCAAAATTCCTCCAAGAGTACAGCGACGACTCTTCCAGGAAGTCACAAAAGAGCCAAGGACAATATAACAGGGCAAAAATGGCCTCCATGGAAGAGTGGTGAGGTGAAAACAACTGCTCACCCAGAAAAACATTAAGGCTCATCTGAATTTTGCCAAAACACATCTCAGTGATCCTCAAACCTTTTGGGAGAATGTTCTGTGGATTGATGAATCGAAAGTGGAAATATTTGGAAGACATCTGGTGTAAACCAAACAGAGAATTCCACAAAAAGAACATCATGTGGTCAAGCATGGTGGTGGAAGTGTGATGGTGTGGGGATGCTTTGCTGCTTCAGGGTCTGGGTAACTTGCAACAATTGAGTGGAAACATGAATTCTGCTCTCTACCAGAAAATCCTAAAAGAGAATGTCCGGTCTTCAGTCCGTAAGTTGTTTCAAGCATAACTGGATTAGGAAGCAATACAATGATCATAGGAGTAAGTCCACCTCTGAATGGCTCAAAACAAGTCAAATTAAAGTGTTGGAGTGGCCTAGTCAAAGTCCAATTGAGATGCAGTGGCAGGACCTTAAACGGGCAGTTTATGCTCGAAAACCCTCCAGTGTGGCTGAGCTAAAGATGGCCAAAATTCCACCACAGCACTGTGAAAGACTGATGAGATATACACAAAAACAGAAGAAATCAAATACTTTTTCACAGCATTGTATCTTCAAAATAATATCAGATATTTTTTTACGTTTTTTTTTTTTTTTGCTCTAGGAAGCAAATGGGTGTTCTTTTTATAATTTATTTTATTTAATTTTTTATATATATATACGTCCGGTTGCAGTTCACCACCAGTTTTGCGGCACTATGTACGCAAGAGGCCATTTCCTCTTGACAGACCTCTGGAAATAGAACTGAATCATTGTGTGCAAGACCTCAACATCTGCCTGTACACGATGTTCTTCACTATAAACGTGAGCATGCCACCATTTAAAAAAACAAATAAAATAATTATTTCTAACTATGTCCGACACAAAGCAGTGCAAACAGACTTTGTCCTCCAAGTCAGAGCAGCGGGAAGCCATTTGCACCCCCACCGTGTGTTTCATTGTGTTTGAAAGAGGCTTTTAGAAGTGGTAAGGTGGGGTGGAGTGGAAGCAGTCTGACAGGACCGGGTAGGTCTGCACTGCACCGAGTTGTGACTCATGACAAAGTGGAGGGCAGTTCTGCATATTTATAGATGTTTGTCATAAAAATGTGTCTTGTATTGAACAGTGTGACCCAAGTCTAAATCCAATCCAGTGCGTTATAAATTTGGCTTGATGCACTCATAAAGATTTGAGCTACGTGGCCACAGGCCTGGAAATCAAACTGAGAGGTCAGAAGAAGTGACTTTGTGGACGCTGTGCCAGAAAGGTGTGGTTTGAAAGACACTCCTGGCGCAGGCGCAGCCTAAACACCAAGGAGTCCGCAAGGGAAAAGGCGCACTGAAGCCAGAATTTCTTGCTGACCCATTTCAAATGTGTTTTAAACCAATTAGACAGGACCAAGCCTTTAGAATACGTCGATCAGTAAATGATCGCGTGTGCCGTCACATCCAGTAAATGATATAACACCAATGGGTTTAGGCCTGAGAGCTGTTCAGACATGACTCGGTCTCTAGACTATTGAATTCGTCTCGTCTTTGTGTCACAAAGCACACTAAGGAAACACTTTTATGGGCGTGTACGGACAAAATGTTCCCTCCTGGTTGGTAGCAGTAAAAATAAATAATGACAAAAGGAAGTGGAATTTAACTCGGAAGTTATTTCACTGTGATATGTTAAAAATGGTAGCTAGTCGATGCTATGTACTCGATCATGTGCTGGTTAAACATCATCGTAATATGGAGTGTCTGAGAGAGAAAGAGCGCTACCTCGTGAAAGAAATGTTTCCATGCATACAGCTCCTGGTATTTGTCTATTATGTTTGGAAAGTCTCGCAAATGAACAAACAAACAGACCCACTGCTCCGACGGGAGTGACTCATAAGAAACCATATGTATAAGGCAGTTTTGCGAATTCCACAACACACATTTTTTCACCATGCGTTCTCTAAAACAATGGATTTGTGCCAGCACTCATAAGGATTTACAAGACACGCATGATATCTTGTGTTTACACTTACGACTACTACCCAGTGCGTGCTCATCCCACCCCAGAATTTTCCGCAATTTGTAGTGTTACATCCTAGAATTAAAATGAACTATGCGTTTGATTTTACACAATATGGCTGCATAAGTATTCAGCCCCACTTGGTTGAACCACCTCTGGATGCAATTCCAGCTGAAAGTACAATATGTATGTGGACACCTGACAGTCACTTGTTGAACATCTCATTCCAGATTTAGTCCATCTTTCTTGTTACAATGTGCTCCGCTCTTCTGGCAAGGCTTTCCTCTAGATTTTGGGGTGTGGCTGTGGGGATTTGTGTTCATTCAGCTACAAGAGCATTAGTGAAGTTGAGGTCAGGTGGTGATGTTGGGATGGTGAGGACGCTCCAGTTTCAGTTGATCTGAAAGGTGTTCGGTGGTGTAGAGGTCAGGGCTCTGTGCAGGACACTCAAGTTCTTCTACCTACGCTTTGTGCACTTTGTGTCATGCTCATGTTTTCTTCTAGGACTGCCCAGTATTCGGCTCCATCTGTTCTGCCCTGACGTGTGAAACCTGACCAGTTTTCTCGTTCCTGTTCATCCCCACGACATGATGCTATCATCACCTAGCTTCACTGTGCGGCTTGTGTTTGATATTGGGGTTCTGCCAAATGTAGTGCATTCTTCTACGGCTAGAATGTTCACGTTTTGTCTCCTCGGAACATGTCTCAAACATGGCTTTGGCAAAGCAACCCCCCTAAATAATGACTTTCTTTTCACCACTCAGGGATTCGACTGTTCTGTGAAGAGCTTCTCTCATCTGAGTCGTGGTTCTCCCCAGTTCAATCAGATTTATCATTGGTCTATTGGTTGCCTCTGTGACTAATCTCCTCTTTAGCCTGTTACTGACTCTCATTGGATGGTCTTCTCTAGGCGTGACTGCCATATTTGATTCTTTTTTTATTTAATAGTGTTGTGTGGAATGGTCAAGGTTTGGGATTTTTTTTTAAATCCTGATGAATACTTTCCAGAGCTTTGTCCTGGACTTGTTTTGATAGCTTCATGGCCCTTTTTATTTAGATACGTTCTATAACCAACTTCCATTTTTAACTTTGAACAGGTTTATTTATATTGAGATTGTGAGTCTTTAAAAAAAAAAAATAATTTTTAGGACAAACATTGTTGGTAATATTGTATTGGTACAAGAGGAATAAAGCACTTGCTGGTATAAGAATATATAGATATTATCGAGAAGTAGGTCAGCTCTCGACCTCGGTGTTGTGGTGTATTAATGAGAAACAACTATCTATCTACTGACTCTTCTCTCCTCTTGCTCTTTCTTTTCTTTTTCTTTTCTTTTTTTAGACAAAATTTCCTGCTATAACGTCAGTGAGAGTTTGCCTGCTACCTGCACCAACACCACCTGTTCAAGTAAGTTCTTTTTCTTCAAAAGTACCTGAGAAAAATAGTCATTTGTTCTATTGCCATGCAGTTGAATTCATTTCAGGCTTCTGGTTACAAATTTATGGTCCTGACACTCTTAGTCCCTGTTTCGTTCTTTCAGCTAATACAACAGTGACTACACCTACCCCAAAGACGATCACTACAGCGACTGCCAACGTCACCACAGCGACTGCCAACGTCACATCAACGACCTCCAACTCCACCACTGAATCTACATGTAATGCTCTTACATACGGTTTAACACAAGTAGTGGCTTATAAGTGCACACACTACAGTTTGGGTAAAAGCTCATATACACACACACTTTGTTGATAAAGAATTCCAGAACATTTCCACAGACATCATAAAACAGACAAAATCATATAGACCTTGCATATAAAGTTTGTGCTGGTGGTGTTTTTCCACTGCTATCAGACATGTGTACTTAACAAATTGTGAGTCAAAAGTTCACATACAGTCGCATTGAGTTTGAGCTCACGGCGTAGCATTCCACAAGCGTCTCACAATGCTTATCCTCGAATTTTTTTAACAGAACGACAGGTTTGAGGGCTTCCTTTTTCAGTTCAGTCCACTAATTCGCTATATTATTCAGGTCAGGGCTTTGTCCTGGCCAGTCTAATACTTTCACTTTGTTGTCTTCGGTTACAACTTCAGAGGTATGTTTCGGATCATTGTCCTGCTGGAAGATTCCAATTTCGCCCAGGTTTGAACTTTATGGCTGATGTCTTGAGGTTTTGTTTTGGTGCACGATCCTCTTTTCTCGTGCTGATCTGAAGTGCACCAATCCCTTTTCCAGCAAAACACCCCGACAGCATGACGCTGCCACCCCCATGGGAAAAGGCATCAGATCTTAAAAATAGACACGGGTACACTTCAAACGAACAAATTATGACAGTTGGCCCCAAAAATGTCTTGGTGCATGTGAATTTTTGACCCACTTGAATTGATACAGCAAAGAGAGCCGAATTGACTCGTCAAACAAAATGTATGCTAATATGAAATGTGTGAATGTTTTGACTTTTTTGACTTTTGACAGTTCAAATATTTGTATTTTAGCTGCACCAGCCACGTCCATTTCCACTGCAACCACCCCTACATCGAGTAAGTGCTAACCCCTAACTTACAACGCGTTAGGAAATAGGATTTCTTATTTCCTTGTTGAAAAATAGTAGGTACAACGTATAACACGAATAAAATATTACTTTCTTTTTGCAGATGCCACCACAACAGCGCTGCCTCCCACTCCTAAGAAGAAAGCGACGTTCGATGCCGCCAGTTTCATCGGCGGTATCGTCCTCGTGCTCGGCCTTCAAGCCGTTATCTTCTTCCTCTACAAGTTTTGCAAGTCCAAGGACCGCAACTACCACACTCTGTAAAAGAAAAAAAAGAAAATATGGCACCGTGTTGCACATCAACTACATGTAACACACACACACACACACACACACACACACAAACTCTTCGATCTTCTTGTGCCACATGATTATTTGATGCCTGTGGTTTGAGCTTTATATGTAAATGAAGTGAGGATGTGAGTGAACACACACACCATAAATTGTCCCCCTGAAGCAGTAGCATTGTCACTTCACCCATTCCGGTTACTTAGTTTTCTTATTCACATGGTCTTCTTTCCCAGCAGTTCAATTAAAAATAATCGCTTCACCGCTCCGGGCTGCATACCATCACATCGATGCCGCCATTTTGTTCTCGTTTAAGACCGAGCAGGTTTTCGATGCCACTGCTTCTACGAGGTGGAGGTTGAACGTCACCACGGCCCGTTTCCTAACATTTAAGCGTCATCTGATCTGCGTTATGTTTCGACACGCAAGTATTAGTTTTCGTGACGTCACACTATTTTTGTTTGTTTTTGTTTTCTGCGTACCTTGTTCACGCAGACTTCGCATCATGAGAACAGTGGGCCGATACACTCCTCCACCCCCGCGATATCAGTCTCCCTGATGCCATAGATGCATGTTGACATTTTTGTGTGTGTAGTAATTTATTTCTTGCTTGAAGCTTTGCTTTAAAACAAAAAAGCACAACAAAAAAACCCCCACAGGATGTTGGTATATTTGATTTTTTTTCCCTCTTCTTCTTTTTGCACTGTGGTTGTTACCCATTGCTCTTCTTTTGTCACACCTTTCATTTTCCAAATGAAACCGAACGACACCGCATGACCTATTTGCAATAAATCATCAGAACTAGCTCAGATTTACCGTCTGCGTTGCCAGGATTAGTGAATTAAAAAGCCACTAGCCAAATCCTTTATACGGTAATAACGAAGCGTATTGTAAACCCGAAGTGGTTGCTTTTGAGTTGCTGTGGTTCGTGTTTTTGTTTTTTTTGTTTTTTTGTCATCTGCCCTTCCTCTTCTTTGAGCCTTAAAAGTGTGAATGCATGAGCATAGACTCTGGTCTGCTACTTCCTGCTGGCGCAGGCTGTGTGTGTTTGTGTGTGCGTGCTCGCTCTATATTATCAGTGAAGTTGATTAAAGGCTGCCAGCTGGACTGTTTGCAATATTATAAAGAATATATTAATTAACGATCACTTAACAGTAGTTCAGTTCTGCATCGAGGTTCGTGAAACAGTTCCGCCCGCGTTGTGCTTTTCTGCTGCGTGTCGGCTTTTCCAGTCCCTTCGTCTTCATCTACGTTTAATTAATTCAAATAAAAACAACAGTGTGAAAATCCTAAGGTACTAAAAAAATCACTAAACACGCAGTTTCTTTTGTGTGTGTGTGTGTACGTGGCCACTGCAGCTGTATGTTTTTTTTTTGTTTTGTTTTTTTAATGGAAAGAAGGAAGACTCTTGTCATCTGTGAGGTCAGGTCAGAGGTCACTCACATCCTGTTTTTGTTGTATCCCCATTTTTTTGTTCAGTGCGTAAAAAGTGTAAGAGAGGGAAAACTCAGTCTGAGCTGCTTTGTCTTTCTCAGAATTTTCCCATATATACACCACACACAATAGTAATTCAGGAGGCTGTTTTGGGTTACCTAGTGAAGATGTATGATTTATTATGGTGAATTCATTTTTTTATATAGAAGATGTTGACCTGCCAAATACATACAAGCACCGCTGCATTTTGCTGTGTACTTGGTTTGATACATTGTTCATGAAATTTGCCAGAGAAGAATAGTGCCTGAAAATAAATTAAGGGTTTGAGTAGTCTTGGTTAGCTTTGCTGCTGCTAATAATAATAATAATAATAATAATAAATGATGCCGTCTGTTTTGATAAATAGCTTGTCATTCAGTCAGGTTGGGTTTGGTTCTTATTAAAGTGATTTTTTTGTTGTTTTTTGTGTGCGCCATGATTTTATTAAAATTTTTGTTTTCCTTTCCGACTTTGCTCGACGCCTTCATTATTGTTGTCATTTTCGATATCCGATCCATTTAAACGTCTGCATTCGCATGTTTCGCCAAAACCACTTAAGCCAATTTTGAGTCATTCGAGCCGATTGCTTTTACGCCAGAGGTGTCGACGTGAGCGTGATGAACATCTCCATTAACTTTTTGCCTTTTTGCACTGGGATTGTCCGTCACGTTAACTGTTAATACAAAGTTTAGTGCTCGCTTGAACCGTATCCTACTTCTCCTAGTTTTTGTCTGGACATTGATTTGTGTAGCTAGGATGAATAACCAAAGTCACGTTATACACGCATCCCTCTTTCTTTTTTCTGGTGGAGTGATGCTAGGGTCGGGTTGTTTTCCCACAGAGAGCTATCTGATGTCATCCTTCTCTTTCTCTCAGTCTCTTTTTCTCTCTCTCTCTCTCTTGTCACAGAGCTCGTCTGTGTGGCACGGTAACATTCAGATTAGCCCCATGCTGAAATACAAGCACTGTTGATTTCTGTAGAAACAGCCATGACAAATGAACCCACTTTATTTTTGTCGTTTCTCCCTGAACTGTAATTACTCGTTTCTTGTTGCATTTCTTGAAGACGAAGTGCCTTAATGATGTAGAAGGTTTAAAAATGAAGACGTGTTTGGGGGGAAAAGTTTTGAACGCTAATACGGTGTCGAGAGTCGAGTGGGATGGGAAAGCTTCCTCCATTGTCCTCTCTGTATTGGTTCATATAAAATCCCAGCACTTATTTTCCTCCTCTCAGCTTTTTCTGTGTATACGAATCATAGAGATGTATTCAGGTTTGCCTGAGTGAGAGCAAACTTTAATCCACATTTTTTTTTTTTTTTATGTTGCCACAAGATCTGCCTTAAAATGTTTTCAGCTCTGGAAACTTCGGTTTGTTTTACATTCTTTTTCTTTCGAGTTTTGCCGTGCCGATTAGGTTTGAAGATTCGATAATTAATTAAAAACTGAGTAAAACCACAAATCAGTGTTTGTGTTGTGGTTTTTTTTTTTTTTTTTAAATCCAGGGTTCACGAAAGTATTTGAATGTAACTTTTTGTATTGTTTTGTTAAGATGTGTAAGTTTGGATCGTTTGACACAACAATAGAAAGGAAAACCCACAGCAACCCCTACTCATATTTCACTTTCCTAACCGATCACTACCACAGAGCGCCCACACCAACACAACCATTACGCTACTGCCCCGTTTTCCATTGGTTTACCTGAAAGGTGGTCTGGTTTCTGATGCGTGGAAAATTTGAGCGAGCGAGCTGTTTTCGTTGCGTAGGCCATGAAAAGAAATCAAGAGGAGACGAGAAAGTCCTTGGAAAGAACTGGTATTTCATTTTGAGGCATCGCTATAATCCCACGTACACAAAAATCACACTTGTACATCATGTTTAACGGATTTGTTCAGCTCGTTATTTCACTCTGTACAATATTTTGTTGATCTATATTGGAGCTTCTGATTCCTGAATCAGAACACAGTTTTTTTTAAATTAGATTCAAGTTGATTTATTGAGTTCTCGAAGTCGATGTGCTGGAAGCAGGAAAAAATGGGCAAGTATGAGGATCTGAGAGACTTTGACAAGGGACAAATTGTGACGGCTGGATGACGGGGACAGAGCGTCTCCGAAACGTCAGGTCTTGTGGGGTGTTCCCGGGATGCATTGGATAGTACCTACCAAAAATGGTCCAAGGAAGGACAACTGGTGAACCAGCGCCAGGGTCATGGGCTCCTAAGGCTCACTGATGCGCATGGAGAGCGAAGACTAGCCCGTCTGGTCCGATCCCACAGAAGAGCTACTGGAGCCCAAACTGCTGAAAAAGTTCATACTGGCTATAATTGAAAGGTGGCCTCAGAATTCACCAGATCTCAATCCACATCTGTGGGACGCACTGGACGAACAAGTCTGATCCGTAGAGGCCCGACCTCAGAATTTACAGGACTTTGGTACTGAGACTTTAAGTCCTTTAGATACCACAACACGGCTTCAGAGGTCTTGTGGAGTTCATACCTCGATGGGTCAGAGCTGTTTTGGTGGCACAAGTGGGACCTACACAATATTAGACAGGTGCTTTTAATGTTATGGCTGATTGGTGTATAGGCTCGATTGCTTTCGAGTTACTGAGGTTAGTAACGAATAATGAGTATAAATAAAATAAACTTAATTTCACAGGTTTGCGATCCCTTTCCTCTAGGCCCGCATAAATGCACTCTGCTGGATATAAAACACATTTCTATAAAACAGAGATCACATAAAGGCCTGTAATCTCAGTTTACCGTCTGACACGGTGCTCTATATTTATCCCTCACTCACACTTGCCCACATATGGCGTGAAAACTTGTCCAGGCTTTATTATTACAAAACTTTCTGCAGAATTAATCATTGACTAAAGGGTGTGTTCTGATGATTATATTTCACCTTGTGTTGCTTTTAGGTGTAGTGTTCTACAAGGAACTGTATGAAAACAACCATCAAATAATCTAATAATACCTCGTATTCTCCCTTGCCTTCTCTCCCTTTTGAAAACGAACTAAACTCCTGTTTTCCCTTCCCTAATACATTTCCTCCCTTGCATTTTCTCAGCTTCCCTCAATGTGAAACTGACTCATTAAATATCCATGTCATCATGTGATGTTCCTGAGCTGTAAGACCAACGTTCTGTCCTGTTCACTCCCTTTATGAGTGGTTAACAGGATGTGACTAATTCTTGAAGATCCAGCAGAAAAGAATCGCTGCCTGAACAGGGTGTGTGGAGGAGTCCGTTCTGGTAAACAATATTCAATATGCAAGGTCACTACTGTGGCATGGGCGCACACGTGTGTACAGGGCCTTGCGAAAGTATTCGGCCCCCTTGAACTTTTCAACCTTTTGCCACATTTCAGGCTTCAAACATAAAGATATAAAATTTGAATTTTTTGTGAAGAATCACCAACAAGTGGGACACAATTGTGAAGTGGAACGAAATCTATTGGATATTTTAAACTTTTTTAGCAAATAAAAAACTGAAAAGTGGTGCGTGCAAAATTATTCGGCTCCTTTACTTTCAGTGCAGCAAACTCACTCCAGAAGTTCAGCGAGGATCTCTGAATGATCCAATGTTGTCCTAAATGACTGATGGTGATAAATAGAATCCACCTGTGTGTAATTAAGTCTCTGTATAAATGCACCTGCTCTGTGATAGTCTCAGGGTTCTGTTGAAAGCGCAGAGAGCATCATGAAGACCAAGGAACACACCAGGCAGTTCCGTAATACTGTTGTGGAAAAGTTTAAAGCCGGATTTGATACAAAAAGATTTCCCAAGCTTAAAACATTCCCAGGAAGGAGCACGTGCACTGCACAGCGTATCATTTTGAAATGGAAGGAGTATCAGACCACTGCAAATCTACCAAGACCTGGGGGTCCCTCTTAAACTTTAGCTCAGACAAAGCGCGATAAGAGAAGACTGATAGAGATGCAGCAACTGAGCAATCATCCACTCGATACACGAGGGGGGGGGGTTGTTGCACAAATCTGGCCTTTATGGAAGAGTGGCAAGAAGAAAGCCATTTATAAGCTTTTTTTTTTTTTTTTTTTTTGTTTTTTTTTTTTTTAGTTTTTTTTATATCTTTGTGATAACTTTGTGCTTTCTCATGGAACTGGTTGTTGTTATCAAAGAGGTGTGGGGCAAATCCAAGAGATTTAAAATCCATTGTGTAAAGAGGCGAAATTAAAAAAATCGGCACAGTCCAAATACTTATGGACTTGGCTACAGGCATCAAGTGACATTTAACCAAAGTACACAAACAGCTGGTCAGTGATTCACCAGCTCCCTTATCTCTCAAGAGCCCTCACTGGACACACAGCGCAACTGGGTTAAAGTCAATCTGATTGCGTTTGTGTTCAAAACTCGCATGGAAAGATTTACGTGACCTGTGACTCATGTATACAAATTGCACAGGCCTCAAGAGGAAGATACTGAAAAGCCAAGTTTAGATGATAAGATCAGCTACTTTGCCTCCGCAGCAAGTCCAAGATCAGGCCACATGTCCTGTTTAACAGGTGAAAATAGGTATAATTCAAATATTAGCATTACCATCACCTACAGATGATTTTCATCAGGCTTAGCGAAAATCATACTCCGTGTCTAGGAAAGCATTTAGTCAACTCCTCGATGAGACGAGAATGGAAAAAGAGGACGAGTGTGGTATAGCGGGGACCGTTTTATAGGCTACACGTGTGCGGTTTCAGTCATAAAGTGATGGCTTTGTTATTGGTAAAAAGTAAATGGAGATGAACTGGGAATTGATCCAAACAGGTTGAAGGTCACAGCATGGTCAAATGTCCTAAATAGCTTCTTTCCCAACCCCCAACATGCCCCAAACCAAACCCCTCTCCCAATAGCTTCCTTGAATTTTTTTTTTTAAATATATATATATATATATATATATATATATATATTTTTTTTTTTTTTTTTTTTAAGGGTATTTCTGGCACTCAAATTAGCAACAAGAAAGGTTAGACTTGTTTTTATTGAAGTTATTTATTTATATTAGGTTACTTTTTTATGGTTTCTTTGTATCTTATTTTTAAAAGTAAATCATGTTTCTGAAATCTTACTTATCTATGAACAGTTAATGTTTTATTACATTTTTGGGGGAGAAAACACTTGTAGTACACCTGTAGTAGTCCCTTTTAAAGGTGGACTGATAGCGGATTTTACCGATAACTAAGTCGGGCGGTACCGACCTGCCGATAACCGATTAATGTACTTCTTTAAAAAAACAAAACTACTGCCTGTACCATGAACATGTAATGTACTTTTAAATGAAATGAAAAATATTTCAATATTAACTATTAATAAATATTAAAGTAAGTAAAAGATACGCATCCAAACTGAACCAAAATGTAACACTCCAAATAGCAAATAAGAACAAAAACACTTCAAATAACACGGCAAAATTTGTCAGTGATAGTTTTTATTTCACCTCTAGAGGCCGCTCTTGTACTGTAAACTGACGGCGGACCCGTCACAGCCGCTCGCTCAACCGGGAAAAACTATCAATGTGGATTTTTGCAGATAATCGGCAATCGGCAATCGGTGCCAAAAACGATCAATCGGTCACCCTCTAGTCCCTTTTTCACTTTCCCAAATGATCAGCACTGGACACCTACATAAAACCAACACTCACACTAATATGACATGATATGAAGTCCTTAAAAACAAAAACATTAATGCTTCTTTGATATCAGAAAGGGGGTGGGGGATTAGTGCAATATGACCATTTTAGTTTATCAACAACGTTCCAACACGCGCATGCACACACACGGGAACATTTTGTTGTGATTCCCATATTGTTGAATTATGAGCTTTCACAGAACAAAATTCATATCCCATATGCTCATTTCATACCCTACGGTATTCATGAAGAAGATGCACAATTGCAAAGCTTACAGAAAAAGCAGTGAGAATCTCTGGCATTTCTGTCATCCCACCATGACGATAATTCGGTTTATCCAGAGATGCGACTTAATCCAATAACACCGACTTACACAGACTCCGCTTTCTCCTGCAGCCTTGCGTTTGGGTGCGAATATGTAGTGCTTTCTTCGTGTCTTCGTTTCTTTAGAATGGTTGTTTTCACTCGACTCTTTTTCTGTTTTTGTTTTTTTTTTTAAACGGGGAAATAAAAGACTAGAAAACATGTAATGGTTTGTATTCCATCCAAATGTGCAGCACTTTTATACATCAGCACTCGCTTTGATTCGTCCCTTCCCCCTCTCACCGCATTCATGTCGTATTGGTTAGATAACTACAACTTAGACACAACCAGTGCGGCATCCGAGTTTAACTTTATTTTTTTTCTTTAAAAATGTAGTTATTTAGAGCTTAAGATGATACTAGTCAGTGCTCATCATGTTTCCATGTCCTGCTATTACTTTCCTGGGGTTTTCCAAAGGAAGGAATATGCAGTCCAACAGCTATATGTCGACAGAGCAGCTGTTTCTTCTGTCTGGCTGCCTCACATACACTTACTTACACAGGTCGTATCCAGAAAAGTCATCCATGGCCTGGTTATGATATTTGCTTCTAATTTTTTTTCCCTCTTTCCCTGACCCAGTTTATAACAAAGCATCATTTCTGACCTAACGTTAGTCTACTCACACCACTGTTTTGATGGGAATCAGTATTGCTGAGGGGTGAGAAAACACAATGGCATTTAAACAGCGTGTGTGAATCACACCTCCATCATGAAACTCATTAAGGTCACATGAATGAAGCGACAGCGGCCTGTCTCGTGAAACGGGTTCAACAAAACCTAACGAACGCGACCTTGGTTAACTTGTCACGCATTTCTCGTTGACAGCTCAGAAGAACTCAAACGTGAGAAGTGTACAAGTGATACAAGCTGCCGTGTTTGCATTTATTTATTTTTACATCTTTTCTAGATACACCTCCATAAACCATGACAAAAACTTCAATTGGAAAAGAGGACGTTGGAATAACTTGGAAGGGAGTTATATTTAACCTTTTCTCCTTCAGAATAATGTATTGTATTGAAATGGCTTTTTACAGAGAAACGTACTAAACGGTGGTTTAATTCCATTAATCATGGGGCATGGTCAAGGATGTTGGGATCCACCTCATAGCAGACATAATGTGAAAGATTTTGAGTTATGGTTATTGCATACCTGTGACACCCCAACATACAGTACAGACATCATTCCTCTTCAGTAAGCGTTTTATCCTGGTCAGGGTCGCTGTGGAGCCGGAGCAAATCCTGCAGATCACTCAAATCAAGGTGGCGGACAAGATGAACAGTCAAGTACTGGACTTACAGCCGAGAATGAATGAGAGTGTAATATACAGTATCTCACAAAAGTGAGTACACCCCTCACATTTTTGTGAATATTTGATTATATATTTTCATGTAACAACACTGAAGAAATGACACTTTGCTACAATGTAAAGTAGTGAGTGTACGGCTTGTGTAACAGTGTAAATTTGCTGTCCCCTCAAAATAACTCAACACACAGACATTAATGTCTAAACCGCTGACAACAAAAGTGAGTACACCCCTAAGTGAAAATGTCCAAATTGGGCCTAGTTAGCCATTTTCCGTCCCCGGTGTCATGTGACTTGTTACAAGGTCTCAGGTGTGAATGGGGAGCAGGTGTGTTAAATTTGGTGTCACACTCCCTCATACTGGTCACTGGAAGTTCAAAATCACACCTCATGTCAAAGAACTCTGAGGATGTGAAAAAAAAAATTATTGCTCTACATAAAGATGGCCTAGGCTATAAGAAGATTGCCAAGACCCTGACACAGCTGCAGCACGGTGGCCAAGAACATACAGTGGTTTAACAGGACAGGTTCTACTCAGAACAGGCCTCGCCATGGTAAGCCAAAAAGTTGAATACACGTGCTCAGCGTCATATCCAGAGGTTGTCTTTGGGAAATAGACGTATGAGTGCTGCCAGCATTGTTTCAGAGGTTGAAGGGGTGAGGGTTCAGCCTGTCAGTGCTCAGACCACACTGCATCAAATTGGTCTGCATGGCTGTCGTCCCAGAAGGAAGCCACTTCTAAAGATGATGCACAAAAAATCCCGCAAAGAATTTGCTGAAGACAAGCAGACTAAGGACATGGATTACTGGAACCATGTCCTGTGGTCTGATGAGACCAAGATAAACTTATTTGGTTCATTTGGTGTCAAGCGTGTTTGGCGGCAACCAGGTGAGGAGTACAAAGACAAGTGTCTTGCCTACAGTCAAGCATGGTGGTGGGAGTGTCATGGTCTGGGGCTGCATGAGTGCTGCCGGCACCGGGGAGATACAGTTCATTGAGGGAACCATGAATGCCAACATGTTCTGTGACATACTGAAGCAGAGCATGATCAGTATGCAGTATTCCAGCATGATAACGACCCAAACATACCTCCAAGATGACTGCTTTTTTTCTTTCTGTTCTCTAACTTTATTCACCTAAATTTAAGGAAGGCTAGACCTCTTTCCACTGCGTAAGTGTCAAAGTATCGTTAGTCCAAGTGCTGTTTACAGTCTGTGCTCCCCTGAGCAGGTAATCTGGACAATATAACCAGGTAAAAGCTAACTACGACTGCCTAAGATCTATGATTGCCTAAGATTGGACGACTGATCCGGTGTCCGATCTGAAGATCTAAAGCGACTGCTTATAAACCAACATCCTCCCACTCCCCTTTCAGCCAGTATTAAGAAACAAAGATAAAGTTATAGAGCAAGTCATAGCATGCATCTCTGGGAAAATGTGTAAAATGACCATAATGATATTTTATTAAAATATTTTAATATTTATACAGCTTAAATATGTATATAATTAAAAAGCATGAAAGAAAAAACTTCCAAGAAAAACAGAAGAGTAAACAACACTGTTACAATCACAAAATACGCATGCTACACGCATCCTATGAGCTGTCCCAGTTAGAAGACATTTACATTTCAGTGTTCTTGTTCACTCTGCACCTCGCTCAAGGTTGAGAAGGATATCGAGGATCTACGTTTCCCAGCTGATGTCTCGTTGGCGGAGACTCGACTGCATTTTCTGGGCGTTTCGGAGAAGCTGTAGACGCTCGTGGCCGGCCGATTGATGCTTCTGTGGTCTGGAGGGCGAGGCTTTACCTACGCACGAAGGCACGACCTGGACTCTGCTTACACACCGGCCGTCAGCGCTGGCTGCGCGTCTTGGCTTCGGCTTCTGCTTCGGGCTGCGCTGGGACAGCTTTTGGACAAAAGGACGTGTACAAATCAGTGTTTTAATGTGAGCACTAACAGAGAGCTGGGCTGCTGAATGCAACGTTCATGCGCTCATCATCATAGTCAATGTCATGGTGTATAATGTAATGATATTAGGATTTCTCTCTTCGTATATTGCGCCTGGAGTGATGTTAAGAGCAGAAATGTTGCCTTATAAAAACTGTAACCAGGCAACCTCCTTCCAAATGAATGGGCTTATTAGTGTTGACCATCAGCGTACTGCAAGTGTTGTGATTGCCATGTGCACTTTATGCAGAATCACAGAATATTGTAGTACATAAATAAAGGCTCAGGTGTTTCCTGATGACCTTCGGATGGTCTGACCCAAACCTACGTCGATTTAGCAATTAAGCAGTTCTTTTGTTGACCCGGTTACACGGAGACAAAGCGTTCACCAATGTGTTTCCTCACACTACAAGATGACCACAGTCAGGAAATACGTTTCTCTCTCTCTCACACACACACACACAGTCTAAATGTCTAAACGATGGCTATCATTTGTTATCCGTCTCAATCTTCCAGGTAAATGGTAAATGCTCTGCAGTTATATAGCACTTTAATCCAAAGCGTTTTACACTGTAACTCATTCACACACCAATGGTAGCAGAGTGCTATCTTGCCATTGGGAACAACTTGGGGTTCAGTGTCTTGCCCAAGGACACTTCGGTATGTGGAGTCATGCGGGCCAGGATTCGAACCGACAACCCTACAATTAGTGGACAAGCTGCTCTATCACCTGAGCCACAGCCGCCCTAGATGTGTTTTCCGAAATGTGGAACTAGTTCCAGGTCTAGAAATGCAGGAAACAATCACAGGATCCAGCTCTAGATCGCACGGATCCGGACATGGACGGAAATACACTTACGGTTTGCTGGTGCTTGCGTAGCTTGGTGATTTGGGCCGCCTTCTCCTCCATCCTCCTGACTAAGCAGTCCAGCTCTCTCTCCAGATCCTCCCTCAGCTCGCGTTGATCAGTCTCGTCTATCTGCCTGACCAGCTCCTGATGTTCACTGCGACACACACTAACACACTTAATGTACGTTCTGTATTTAACATACTATTATAAGTGAACTTTGGAGACCTTAGAGAAAGATAGCAAGATGTGGGAAAGAATCACAATTGCATTCACTTATAATAGTACATTAATAGTACGTTTATATATCAGTACACGTGGCATGTACGCTCCAGCTACCCACAAGCTCATGTGGCCCAGTTCGTCCTGTAGAGCTAGCAGCAGTTCAGAAAGGCTGCCCACAGCTGCAGCTCCGTCGCTGGGGGATTGCGGGGCTCGGCGAGAGCCGCTGCGTTTTTTCGGCTCAGACAGTGTCCTCTCACACATCCGAGGCTGCCTGGTCTTCAGGAGATGCAGCACAGTTTGAACGTTGGCGTTAACCGAGTGACTGGGGCTTGTCGACTGACACGAAGAGACGAAAAGAAGAGGTTCGGCGTTAGAACAACGAATATTATTTGTAAGCGGATTCTTGTAAACGTGTATAAGGACGGAACTCACCGTTCCGGCGACGAACGGCATTCTCTTGGGCTTAGGGGCACGTTGTGGAACCTCCATGTTAACGGATTTCTGAAATTACCATTGTTATCTAAACGTTAGAACAGAATCTCGGAGCGTTACCGCAAATCACAGAGCATCGTCCACCAATGCTTTGGAGTACAGTGCCATCTAGTGGCGAGTGCGTTACAGAATTTCTAGAAGACCAGAACATTACTTACTTTAGTCAAGGTCTTCTCTTTGGTCTGCTTCTTCGACTTCTTGGGTTTCACCTCAGCAGCCGAAAATAGCAGGTTAGTCTCCAGCTCTCTCTGTAACTGAATTCAGAAAGAAATTTTTACAACAACAACAGCTCTACCTAGTCCATTCACAGCCTGGCTGACAATCGTACTTCATGAGAAAGGAAATGATCGATAGATAGATAGATAAATAAATAAACACATTATGGCGCCTTAAAGTACAATTCGTTCTACCCTTACAGTTTTCTAGTTGTTCAGTTTTTAAAGTGTTCTTTGAGAGATAATTAATCCCAACGCAAACTATAATGTATAGGTAATTTGTTACCAGATGTTCATACAGCATGTATCCACTTATCCCCCAATTCTCATTAAAAAACACAAAGAAAAAAAATTGTTGGAAGCTATTTGGATAATATAGCTCTTCTTTGAACATGAATTTGAAAATGCAGAACGTGCGTAAACTATGCTGGCACTTAATATTATTTAATGTAAGTTAAGATTCATTATTAAGATTTTTCTGAGATTCACTCCTCCCTCTTTACGCACTCCTTGGCTGGGAGTTTTGAGGATGGCGTCCCGAAGAAAGAACTGCTTCCGTACCTCCTCGGCTTTCTCCTGCACGAGTTTGCGCTCGTGTTCCTCTTCGAGCAACTTCCGTTCCAAGAGCCTAATCTTCCTCTGGAGAAAACACATGAGCATAGGGATACAAAATATCCACAAATCATGATTACAAACAACAATTCCTATAAAATATTATTTATATATATATATATATATATATATATATATATATATATATACACACACACACACACATACACACAGTCCTCTCCCAGAAGAACATTTCAGCCCCAGAGGCGTTTCAGATAAACAACTATTTGAGCAAACTACTCAGATAAACGATTCTTAAAATGAACAATTTCACACACAGCGATGTTCGCTTTAAAGGTTTCTGCCATCGTCGTGATTGTAGTCATGACCCTCGTCTCAAATCGAAAAAACCCTCGCCACACATTCAAAAGTAACTAGAAAATACAGGAGACTGGTACTCATAATAGTATGTTTCGTATGTTTACAGTCTACGTGAGCTTTTTTTTTTTTTTTACTCAACCACTAACTGTAGCGGTTAGTGTTAGTACTCGATAACGGTAAACATGCTATTTGAGACTTGACGTTAGTGTGTTTTATTTTGTTGTATGCTGTATTGTGTGTGATGTCTTTGAGCTACTGGGACCCTGAATTTCCCCTTGGGGTTCAATAAAGTATCTATGTATGTATGTATGTATGTATGTATCTATGTATCTATCTATCTATCTATCTATCTAGTCAATTGTCAGCTGAGGAAATGCATGGCGGCCATCTTAGTTAAAAGTACGTATAAATAAATCAGCCTTTAAATGTGTGCGAGAGAACGTCTGTACCTCTGCCTCGGACTGCGTGTTGGTAAGCTTAACACACTCTTCCTCCAGTTTCTGCAACTGAGCCTGGATCTGTGGTTCAGTGCGTTTGTTCTTCTTCTGCTGCTGCACACTCTCCTATAGAGAAAAAACAATTAGCATGCTGAATTATAAACAAGCAGGGCCTAAGGGAAACACACTGCACTGCATATACTGATTAAGGCATGTATTATGAATTTTGGAATCATCCATCACCTCTCTGTCTACTGGAAAGGTGGTCTCTCTCTGTGCGCTCTCCACCATCTTCCTCATGTATTCCAGTTGTTTTTCCAACAGAGAGCACCGAGCTTCTGCCGAGTGCAACTGAGATACCAGCTCTTTACCACCAGAGAAAGAGAAACAGTGAGAAGGGTTTCGGCGAATATACTACACGATCACACTTTCACAGAGCCTTGTCTCATCTGTGAAGCGTGGTGGTGGTAGTATCATGGTTTGAGCCTGTTTTGCTGCATCTGGACCGGGACGGCTTGCCATTGTTGATGGAACAATGTATTCTGAATAATACCAGCGTATTATGAAAGAAAATATAAGGGCAGCAGATACTGAAAGCAAACATTCACATACTTTTGCCCCTCAGAGATATGTCATATTGGATCATTTTCCTGAATCAATAAATTACCATGTGCAATTATGGGTTCTCTTCATCTGCTTTTAAGACATGTGTGAAAATCTGTTGATGTTTTAGGTCATATTTATGCAGAAGAAGGGTTCACAAAATTTCAAGCACGATTGTGTGTATATACATACACCTATAGTATAAATAAAAGAGCAACACCTTTTCTCTTGGAGGATTCTCCCTCTCTGCTTTGCAGCTGCTGATTGGTTTGGTTTCCAGAGCTGGCATACTGGTGGGCAGCCTGAGCAAACTTCTCCACGTTCTTCTCCGCTTGCACACGCTCCAGCTCCAGCCTCCTCATCTTCTCCTGCAGAGTTTTCAATGCTGCGATCACTGCTATTCTCACACACACAGAAAACATAGAGAACACGTTCTTCCATATTTCATAGCAGTAACATGATATCATTGATGTCAATATCGATATTAGATCTTTAATAAGGACTGACTGTGACTTGAAGAACTTAAATATGAGAGGATGGAAAGCAGAAATGGATGACTGAAGAGCCTGGATGGATAACTGGATGGATGGATAGATGAAAAGCATGCATGCAAGGATGGATAGACAGCATGGATGGATGGATGGAAGAATGGAGTGCATGGATAAATGGATGGAGAACATGGGTGGATGGAGAACATGGATGGAAGGAAGAATGGAGAGCATGGATAAATGAATGGAGAACATGAATTAATGGATGAAAGGGTGGAGAGCATAAATTAATGGATGAAAGGATGGAAAGCATGCATGCAAGGATGGATGGAGAACATGAATTAATGGATGAAAGGATGGAAAGCATGCATGCAAGGATGGATGGATGGAGAACATGAATTAATGGATGAAAGGATGGGAGGCAGGGAATAATGGTGGGGGTGGTTGGTGGATTAATAAAATTAAAAATAAAAAATAAAAAAAATAAAAAAATATATAGAAGGATTGGTTGAATATAAAAAATTTTATAATAAAAAATTGATTAATAAAATTAAAAAAAGAAAAAAAAAAAAACAAAAAAAAAAGAAAAAGAGAAATAGTTGGGGGGGGTGAGGGTGTGTGTGGGGGGTGTATAAATAAATATATATGGTTAAAAAAAAAAAAAAAAAAAAAAAAAAAAAAAAAAAAAAATAATAATATTGATAATAATAAAAAAAAGATGACAAGCTTCAGGCGTGATTCTTATGAAAGACACTCTTTCACCCAGGGTTTGTCGATGTTTCTAATCACACCTGCACCTAAACAGATGGAGAACCGCTACAAAACCAGGACCCACACAAAGCTACAACCCAAGATTCACCAAGGTTCCTCGTCTGGACGCATCCCTTCAGTTCATCACCTCTGCTGCCGGAGTCGTTCACCGTGTGCCGTGTCAGTCTGCTGAGCTTCACTGCGGTGCTGCTGGGTTTGTCCTGGTGCTGCACCATCAGCTGGGAGGGAATCCTGTCCGGAGGAGCGTAAAAGCTCCCAATATAGCTGTGTTTGGAAGGAGAGTCCAGACACAAGTTCTAAAATGGAGAGAAAAGGAAGAAAAAGACCCTGTTTACTTCTGACCCAGTGGCTGCGTTCCTAATAAAATTAAAAGTCCTACAAAGTCTTTAATATAAAAAGAGCTCGTGCACCAGCTCCAGCATCATGTTCGGGTCAATTTTTAGATAGTATATATATATATATATTATTTACGTTGTGCGCTAGCGAGCATAATGCTGCACTAGCTACCGATGCTAAAGCTAACCGTCTTTTCACAAGCGTTGCAACTTAAAAAAGGCATTCTGAAGCTTGTTTTTTATTTTTATTTTTTATATATATATATCGTAGATAAATATATATATTTACCGGATCTCGTAAATGGTCCATTATTGATTAATTACGCCGTATATTCGCTGTGTTACACTGCAGTAAAGCTCCAGGTCGAAACGCCCTCCTTCTATAGCGATCACACAGGCTGTATTACAAATGCCGAACTGCTTCTGATACAAGTGCACTAGATAGGGTCAGACGGAGCGGCGTCTCATAGGGCTACGTAGGGAGCGTGCACAGGACGCAGTGCACTATTTAGGATCGTTCCGCTAGCAGCTGTTGTTGACACTGATAGTGCCTACAGTTTTAAATTTCCCTCTTCCTCTGCCGCGTTGAAAAGCAGTTCCGCTTGCGCAGAGTGTCATGGGAGTTCTGAATCTTTTCGGTGAGTCGGATCATTTGACTCAGGTCGATAATAAGAGCCGACTCTTTCGGCTGCCGGACTCAGGACAGCAGTAATCTTAATTATTGATCTTATTCTGAATAAGACAATATTGTGATTAAGGTGTTTACATGAGCCGCTTTTAGAATACCCCTTTAATGTTCCTGTTTTACATGTTACAGAACATTAGCGTCACCACGTATAGCGATTAAAAGCACACGTCATTACGTCACCACTCCACGCCGTCCGACGTTCCCTCCTGAATTTCACGTATCGGCATACAGTACGTCTTCGTTATGGTACCGTATACAGTTTCGGGTGTTTTTAGCTAAACATTTATGAACACTTCAAGTGCAGTTAATTATCTGTCATGCAGTACGTGCAAATAGACGACCGCTTGAAGCCGTGGGCTGTGTCCCAAACCGCGTACTTACCTACTACATAGTAGCCGAGATAGCTGTATTTCGCCTACTATATAGTAGGTAAATACGCGGTGCTCTCTTGTTTGCCGTAAAACGGTTGTGCACTGCAGTGTGAGATCGTGTCCTGTCGCAAAATGCGGTGAAAACTCCCACACAACATTCATAATGTGATTAAGGTGTGTACATGCAATTAAAATTTAAATTTTATTTTGTGTTTACATCGAGTATGACTTTAATCAGATAAAGGTAATCAATAATCGCTGTTTACATGCTTGTTTTTTAATCGGGTTATTATTGGATTATTGTTCTCCATGTAAATGCATGGCATGTAAAAGTACTGACAGTGAACCGTGTGTAATGGAAATCGTTTCTGTGATTCAGTTCATTTGACTCAGCTCACCAATAAGAGTCGACTTTTTCGGCTCAAAAAATTTATCTTTGTGAACTGTGTGTAATGGAAATCTTTTCTGTGAGGCAGTTCATTTGACTCAGCTCGCAAATAAGAGTCGACTCCTTCTTCGTCCACCAAAATATAGCATAGTGAACCGTGTGTAATGGAAATTCTGAATCTTTTCTGTGAGTCCGTTCATTTAACTCAGCTCGCAAATAAGAGTCGACTCCTTCGGCTCCCAAAATGTATCAGTTTGAACCGTGTGTAAAGTAAATCATAATAAAATAATAAAATAACTCCCAAACGGTTCTTCACTGCTTTTACTAAATCAGATAAAATTGGCAATGTTTTGTTGTTGTTGTTTTTTGACCAGTTTTTGTTCTTATTATGACTGAAACGGTTTCATGTAAGTAGTTTACCTTTAAAAAAAAACATTACTTGACAATCCATTTTACAAAATATGTTTAAATTATTAAATGGGGGGGGGCTTTGTTGGGCTCTAACAACAATGGAAAACAGATGTTTTTTTTTTTAAATCAATCCTTAGTTTTACAAATGAGGGATTATTATGTTATTGATACTGTAAATTGAGTACTGGACAAAATCTTAGTTATTAAGATGTATAGTGACACCCGGTGAGAAATAACCCTGATAAATGTCTAGGTGATTGCAGCCATATTGCCTGGACATGTCACACTTTATATCTGTTGAAAAGGTAAATAAGATAAGATAACATGCACCTTTATTGATCCCCCATAGGTGAAGTCCAAGTCGACACAGCAGCAGAAGTAGGAGGAGTAACATCAAAGAACTAAGGACCCCTTAATTCTTGTGGACGGACCCCCAACCTCTGCAGCAATGCTGGCAGCACTCATACGTCTATTCATTGTGGGAACCATGAATGCCAACATGTACGGTGAAGCAGAGTATGATCAGTATGCAGTATTCCAGCATGATAACGAACCCAAACACACCTCCAAGACATCCACTGCCTTGCTAAAGAAGCTGAGGGTGAAGGTAATGGACTGGCCAAGCATGTCTCCAGACCTAAACCCTATTGAGAATCTGTGGGGCATCCTCAAATGGAAGGTGGAGGAGCACAAGGTCTCTAACATCCACCAGCTCCGTGATGTCATCATGGAGGAGTGGAAGAGGACTCCAGTGGCAACCTGTGAAGCTCTGGTGAACTCCATGCCCAAGAGGGTTAAGGCAGTGCTGGAAAATAATGGTGGCCACACAAAATATTGACACTTTGGACCCAATTTGGACATTTTCACTAGGTGTTTACTCACTTTTGTTGCCAGCAGTTTAGACATTAATGGCTGTGTGTTGAGTTATTTTGAAGGGACAGCAAATTTACACTGTTACACAATCTGTACACTCACTACTTTACATTGTAGCAAAGTGTCATTTCTTCAGTGTCACATGAAAAGATGTAAATATTTACAAAAATGTGAGGGGTGTACTCACTTTTGTGAGATACTGTATATGTGTCAATATTGTATAAAAATAAAATTTTTTTGGTACATTTACATGTGTATATATTTATATTGAGATACACATGAATGATTCATAGTAATCGATTTGTATTTGAGCACTGAATTGAAAAGATTCCACATTCAGTTTCAGGCCACATTAGGGAAAGAGGAGATTTTGGATAAATACACTACACAGCCAAAAGTACTGTTCATGCACACCTCACCATCTCATCAATATTTCCTTGGTGAACATCCCAGTCCAGATTTATTCCCCATTTGCTGTTATAATGCGCGCCACTCTTCTGGCAAGGCTTTCCACTAGATTTTGGAGCGTGTCTGTGAGGCTGTGTGCTCATTCAGTTCATTCGTTCAGCTACAAGAGCATAACTGAGGTTGAGGTCAGGCGATGGTCTCCATGGTGAGTCTCCAGTTCCAGTTCTTCTCCCAACCGCAACACGTCACGTCTTCACGAACGGGTTCTAAGGGAAACTATAATGCTACAGCGCTCTTTACAAAGACATCCTACACAACTGTGTGCTTCCAACTTTGTGGAAAGCTTCGCACGGCGTGATGACCAGGTGTCCATGTACTTTATGTTTCTCTGAAAAATCAAACACTCAGGAAGATGTTTTTGAGGTGGTTAGTGAACATGTGCACAGTGGACGGCGTTGTGGGTCCGAGTGAATCATTTCCACTACTACAAGCAGTGATGAATGTTATGTTTCTGTCTTAACTTGTGTTTACAGACCTGAGAATCTGGATGAATCGTTCTTTTTGACTGCTAGTCATACCACTGCAATACGAATTCTATAAATAGGGAATACGTTTTGTGCTGCTGTTGTGTTCATAATAATGTAAACATGGCTGTGAGGGAATTCATTAGGATGTAATGTGCACACTTGAGGCAAACGAGGCTATTGGGTTTCTGATAAACAAGTGGTGGCGGGGCTTCTGATCCCCACAGCAAGATCACTTTGGATGACGGTACATGCGGTTTTCGTGTTTTCCCAAGCTGCATTCACTGGTATGCGGACCGAAGAGTGTGCACACTACAATCCCCACACGTCCGCCTTCCGTTCCTCGAGCAACGCCTGATCCGGTCTCTGATTGGTCTACGCTGCGAACGGCTCCGCCCATCCGCGTTTATCTGGCACGCTATTCGCGGACACGCGTGTCAATCATGTGTTTACTCAACTAGTTCTGTATAGACACACCGAACGCTTGCTGTTCGGGGACTGGAGCGCAAAACGGAGAACGGGACAAGGGATAATGTCAGTGCTGTAAGTGTGGGACGTTTTGACGGACAGTAATTAAGTAAGCTTTCATGATTATGTGTGTTTTATTTAAAATAATAAAAAAAATGTAGTTATGGTACTATAATGAGGTGAGGAAATGGACCAGCCTTGCATAACACAGAACTTAATAGTTACAGAAGGTTCTTCATGCATGTTTTCTCCAGCATAGGACTTTATAAGCATATCTCTAAATGATATCTTTTAGCAAAGTTAATCTGACAGTTTAGCATGGAGCTGTCAGTCTTCAAGCCGTTGCATGGGAGGTAAATATTCTATTTGTGTCTGCTCCTGCAAAACAAACAAACAAAAGCAGGGTCTATGTTGGGGCATTTGTGCAAATAATATTTCAGGATCTTGAGGATATGATGCACATGAGCTTGGAGTGGGTTTGCAATACACACACACACACACACACACACACACACACAAACATTTTTTTTCTTCTATAATATTTATGCACAGCTCCCATCAGAATTGAAGCTTGAGCGAATCCCCCAGTGCCAGTCAGTGATGGATGTGAGAGACGGAGCGGCGGCGTGGGAAGCCTTGGCGAGCCGGGACTCCTGTTCCAGAAACGCAGCCATGGAGCACATCGAGCAGGAGGTGGAAAGAAAGGTGGAGAGTATAAAGCCGATCTTGAAGACGTCATCATCGTCATCATCATCATCATCATCATCATCATCATCTTGGCTACCGTCATGTCCTGGGACGGCTGACGATCTTAACTGCATCCTGGCACGCGTCCTCATGCTCTCCAGGAGGTGTCCTTACGAAGACGTGAGGGAAAGATGTGTCTGGCTGCTCCGCAGAGTTCAGGTGAGAAGAATGGCGGTGGAGGAGGAGGAGGGATAGGGGGAAAAGAAAGAGTGTGGAAAAAGGAGGAAGAGAGGGAGCGAAAGAGTCAAGAAGGAGTTGAGGCTGGAGGAAGAGTAGGTTTAGAGGCAAGAAAAAAAAACAAATAATGCAAAAGACCGTTGAAGATAAAACAGAGTAAGAAGGGAAAGGAAAAGGCGTGGCACGGTGGTGCACGTTGACGCCTCACACCTCTGGTGTTGATTAAACTCTTGGATTTAAGAAAAAAAACCTCACACACCGTTATAAGCGACCGAGCTTCCCAGTCAGAACAGAGTCTCTCCTACTGCATGTTGTACTGTATGTGAGCTCAGATTCGCGTCATGTCATGCAGGAAGTGGAACGTTCTTAAGAAATCATCCGATTGGTTATGACTTTAATTGGCATTACAGACGTATTTAAAGTCCTTCAGCTGAGACAACACCGTACTGCTGACATCTAAATCCAGAGGGCAGTTCATATTGTTTGTTGGTGTCGTGATTGTGTTTTGTGTGTGTGAGAGACAGTGCTCAGAATAGCGCTGCCAGGGTTGCAGGGTTGCATGGGGGTTGTTTCCCATAGTACGTTTTGCTCAGGGTCACGGGGTTCAGCTTGAACGAGAGGATCAGTCGCGCTCGTCTGCTTTACCAGACGTTGACAGGTGCAGCAGTGGATAACCAGAAATCCGTGGAATGGAAGCGTATGACTAAAACTCTGTACCGTGCTCATGTCGAATTCGGTTGTTACGCTACGTAGTCGTCATAACGGCGGCTACGTGTAAGCCCCGCCCCTTTCATTCTGTATTCTCGTTTAGGATGCTCCTTTACTTATGAATGTATGATGCAGGGGATCCACTGAAAGTCTGCACTATTTTAGGATATAGAATGATTGTATGCCAGATATTTAAAAGTGGCGTTGAAAATGCATGTGCTGTCCCAGTTCTGTGGACGTCACCTTGCGTTTCTGGAGAAGTATTTTTTCCCTGCTCCATTTGTCTTTGGTAATGTTGTGGGGGAAACGAGTTGCCTAGGCCCTCATGTGTTATTGTGTGGGCATATTTACGTTAACCTGTTGCACTATATTAGCCTCGCCTAAGCGCCTGCGGTAATTAACACCAGCGTGTAATTTCATTAACCTTGACACTCACTTCACTGCATCCACAATCCACGTACACACACACACGAGCCAATGTTCTCTAAAATCAGCCCAGCGGAAATGTGCTAGCTGAGGTGTTTTTTTTTTTTCTTCTTTCAAATATCTTGCAGCACTTTGAGCAACGGAATGCATTTTCGGCACATTGTTCTATTAATTGTTTTTCTTTTTGGCGTTGTTTTTTTGTTTCCCAGTTTTACTTGGGGTTGTTTTTGGGATGACAGGATGTTCGCTCCGGATCTTTTGTTTGATGTGACCCTTTGACCTGCGCTGCTTACTGTTGAAGCACAGAGAAGCCTGGGATATGAGGGATTATGAGATCACACAAACTCAGACTGCCTTACAGGGTATTACTGAAAGAAAAAAACAAAACATTTGAATATGAACTTTGGCCTAGTAAGCACCACAGTTTCACTGCAGCTTGCTCGCTCGCTCACTCGCTCTTGCACTGTCTCGCTCTCTCTCTCTCTCACACTCACACACAGTTGTCACACATGCACAGATAGACACAGTAGGATTATGGCCAGTGAAATAAAGATGAAGAAAAAAAATCTGCCCAAAATACTAGTTTCCCATTCCTGTGTTGGTTAATTTTTTATGTTTTATATGTGATGTCATCAGCTGTGCTATACACACACTTCTGTCTCAGTCTTTTTTGCTTTTTCATGTTTATTTAATCATTCAGAACTTGCAATGAAATTTTCCCCCAGAACTGATCAGATTTGATCAGTCTTAAATGCTAAATACTGTTGTTCCCCTTTCTACATCCAGAGGTCAGAAAGGAGGGTGACAAAAAAGTGGAGAGAGAGAGAGAGAGACAGACAGAGAGAGAGAGAGAAACAGACAGAGAGACAGACAGACAGAGAGAAGAGAGAGAAACATACAGAGAGACAGACAGATACAGAGAGAGAGACAGAGACAGACAGAGAGAGAGAGAGAAAGAGACAGACAGAGAGAAACAGACAGAGACAGAGGCAGACAGAGAGAGAGAGAGACAGACAGACAGACAGACAAAGAAAGAGAGAGAGACAGAGAGACAGACAGAGAGAGAGAGACAGAGGCAGACAGAGAGAGAGAAAGAGACACAGCTCTACGTGGGCAGCTCAGTCTTTTATGCCCAATTTCCCCACACCCAAAACACCTCAGGTATTCGGTGGTGGCAAAAATGTTGTAGCTGCTGTCGCCGACTTTAAACTTAAAGTTAACATCCAGTGTTTGGTTGCGGTTGTTAATAAACACCTGTAAACCTGTCTCTACAAAGACAGGATGTGTTTTACCGCAGAGTTCTTACAGAATATCCGCGGAATATCCATCATGGTGCCGGCGAACTTTCCGAAGCGGGCCAGCTCTTTCATGATCAGCTCGTCTTTAATGAAGGGGGGCACGTTAGAGATAACGACGTCGCAGGGGCAGAAAGAGGGGTAAGGTGTAGCATAGCTATTATTGTATTGGCGGATCTCTCTTTATTCAGGAAAACTACTACAGCTTTGTTCATTTGGGAGGCGGAGAAGATGTTCTCGCATCCGACCTGCTCTCCCACCGCTAGCAGAATCTCCTCCACCTGTTCTCCATTCTCCGGTACACACCTGACACCGCCTCTCCCCTCCGGCCTCAGAGGCCACGGCGTCCCGCTCACTCTAACCCACTCTCAACTTTTACCGGTCACTGATACTCACTTAACTACGTACACATTCAATAAATGAAATGAAAGAAAAGAAAAAGAAAACAAACTCGCAGAAAACTTTGGCAGGATGCCAAACGGCTCTCACGCGCTCCACACACCACGCTCACTCCTCCACCGCGCATGCGCAGAGAGAGAGAGACTGAGAAAGGGAGAGACAGAGAGAGAGAGACTGAGTCTCCAGGTCCAAAGGCAGGCACAAAGCCCTGACACCAGATTTAAGGGATAACAAAACGAGTAACAAAGTAAAAGAATTTCTTTTTTTCATTTTTACAAATGGTGGGAGGTGAACAAAGGCGTCAGGAGGGGAAACGACCAAAACAATAAACACAAGGTTCTTCCTACAGGCTTTTGGACACACCTTACCTGTCATAAACAAGATTCAAATAAACTGGCATCCCACTCCCTACAGATACTCCCACCATATGCTCTAACAATAAACTCCACCCAAAAGCAAAGCAAAAGAAACCAAAACCCAGGGGCACTTGGCCGGCACTAGGATATTTACAATTATCTATACTATTTACAAGATAGGCCTTGTCTAGCTGTAGTGAACACATTAAACTTCTAACTGTTCGCACATGCACCGAGACCAGCAGACAACATATAGCATACTTTTAGTGTTTCACCTCAACACATGCACACAAAGAACACAGCACTGGGACCAACCAACTACAGTCTCTTTAAGAATCAGTCTCTCTCTCTATCTATCTTTATCTCTATTTATATCTCTCTATATCTTATCTCTCTATATCTGTCTATCACTCTCCGGTTTTATTTATATCTCTATATTTTATCTATCTCTCTCACTATCTACAGCTCTCTCTATCTATATCTCTCTATATGTCTCTCTATCTATAACTACATTTACATGGACAGCAGTAATCTAATTATTGACCTTACTCTGATTAAGATATAAGATAATATTCCGATTAAGGTGTTTACATGAGTCGCTTTTAGAATACTCCTGTCATGTACCCGTTTTACATGTTCTAGAACATAATTAGATTAACAGCCCGCGTCATTACGTCACCGCGCCACGCCGTCCGACGTCCCTCCAGAATTTCACGTATCAACATATAGTTTGTCTTCGTTATGGGACCGTATACAGTTTCGATTGTTTTTATTAAAAAAATGTTTACGAACGCTTTAAGTGCAGTTAATTATTTGTCATGCTATACGTGCTAATAAACAACTGCTTGAAGCCGTGGGTGTGTCCCAAATCGTGTAGTTACCATCAATATAGTAGCTGAGATACATGTATTTTTCCCCACTACAGGCCTATATAGTAGGAAAGTATGTGATTTGGGACGCAGCCGATCTCTCTTGTTCGCCATAAAATGGTTGCGCTGCCGTGTGTGATCGTGTCCTGTCGCAAACTGCGGTGAAAACTCCCACACGACGTTCATAATGTGATTAAGGTGTTTACATGTCTGTAATACACATCCATAATGCTACTAAAACAGGAGTACTCCACCTGTCTTAATTCGATTAGAGCTTAATTCGAGTATGACCTTATTTCGATTAAGGTAAGTAAAAATTGCTGTTTACATGGTAGTTTCTTAATCAAAATATGGTCTTAATCGGATTAAGAGTGGATTATTGTAAACGCAGCTTATGGTAAATGGTCTGCACTTATATAGGACTTTTTTAACCTTAGCGGTTCCAAAGCGTTTACACTGTGTCTCATTCACCCATTCACTCACTCACCAATGGTAGCAGAGCTTGCCATCAGGAGCAACTCGGGGTTCATCTTCATGTTCTCTCTCTCACTCTGTGTGTGATCAGGTGGCACTCATGATCCTGTAAAGTGAACAATGGGAGGAGAAACACACACAGAAACAAGCAAAGAAAGTCTCACAACATCACCAGCACTAACACAGATGGTGTAATTAAGCACATACGTCCCCATGGACTTCACATTCGTTTCCTGTTTTTACTGCAGACTCATTTTCTCTATTTTGAAGAAAATCAAAAACACAGAAATGTTCCTTGCAGAGGTACAAGCAGCATTCATTCATTCAAGCACCATTCATTTATGCCCAACCCCCCACCAACCCGGGATCCAGAACGAGGACATTAGAATGAGGACATAGAATTGGCGTATCCTATTTTCTGAACAGAACCCACCATGAGTGGAACTGTCATTGAAGAGACTTATTCTAAAGGAAAGGAGTGACTAAGGAGCATTCTAAGGCAGTTGAAGATAAGGTAACAAAATGTCTTAACTGTAGGGTGTAAAACTGTATAGAAGAGGTTCCCAGTTAGCACTGTTGGATCAATAGTGTGCCAGCTAGGCATGGCCGTCCCTCAAAAATGGCGAGGGAAGATACAGCGAGGCCAACAGTCATGCTGAAGGAGCTGAGAGTGGAGTGAAGGTGTACCAGACAACCACTTCAAGAGCTCTGCATAACTGAGGATTGCATTAGAGGGTGGCTAGAAATTAAACTTTTGCTCAAGAGAGTAAAAGTTTTTTACTCTTTTTTTTTTTTTTGTTTAGTCTGATGAGACCAAGATCGAGGTACGGTATTTGGGCTGGTTTCAAAGTGCTATGTGTGGTGCAAACATAACCCCATCCCTGTAGTGAAACTGTAGATGTCGGTGGCAGCATCATGCTCTGGGGATGGTTTTTCATCCTCAGAACCTGGAACACTAACCTGTTAGTGATCTAACAAGAGAACCTGCTTCAGTCTGCTAAAAAAAACAAAAGGAGCTTGGGAGAAATGCAAGGCCAAAGCAACATGGGAGTGTTTAAAAATGAAAAAGGTGAATGTTCTAAAGTGTGTGTGTATATATATATATATATATATATATATATATATATATATATATATATATATATATATATATATATATATATATACATACATACACACACACACACACACACACACACACACACACAGGTGCTGGTCATATAATTAGAATATCATCAAAAAGTTTATTTATTTCAGTAATTCCATTCAAAAAGTGAAACTAGTATAATGTATATTTATTACACACAGACTGATATATTTCAAGTGTTCATTCCTTTTAATTTTGATAATTATAACTGACAACTAATGAATACCCCAAAATCAGTATCTCAGAAAATTAGAATATTGTGAAAAAATTCAATATTGAAGACACCTGGTGCCACACTCTAATCAGCTAATTAACTCAAAACACCTGCAAAGGCCTTTAAATGGTCTCTCAGTCTAGTTCTGTAGGCTACACAATCATGGGGAAGACTGCTGACTTGACAGCTGTGTAAAAGACGACCATTGACACCTTGCACAAGGAGGGCAAGACACAAAAGGTCATTGCTAAAGAGGCTGGCTGTTCACAGAGCTCTGTGTCCAAGCACATTAATAGAGAGGCGAAGGGAAGGAAAATATGTGGTAGAAAAAAGTGTACAAGCAATAGGGATAACCGCACCCTGGAGAGGATTGTGAAATAAAATCCATTCAAAAATGTGTCACAGCGTCAGAAGCGTCTCGTCTGGGCTAAAGACAAAAAGGACTGGACTGCTGCTGAGTGGTCCAAAGTTATGTTCTCTGATGAAAGTAAATTTTGCATTTTCTTTGGAAATCAAGGTCCCAGAGTCTGGAGGAAGAGTGCCACGCACAGACGTATGCAAGACATGGGTTTCAGCTGTCACATTCCTTGTGTCATGGCATTTCCTTTGGAAATCAAGGTCCCAGAGTTTGGAGGAAGAGAGGAGAGGCACAGAATCCACATTGCTTCAAGTCCAGTGTAAAGTTTCCACAGTCAGTGATGGTTTGGGGTGCCATGTCATCTGCTGGTGTTGGTCCACTGTGTTTTCTGAGGTCCAAGGTCAACGCAGCCGTCTATCAGGAAGTTTTAGAGCACTTCATGCATCCTGCTGCTGACCAACTTTATGGAGATGCAGATTTCATTTTCCAACAGGACTTGGCACCTGCACACAGTGCCAAAGCTACCAGTACCTGGTTTAAGGACCACGGTATCCCTGTTCTTAATTGGCCAGCAAACTCGCCTGACCTTAACCCTATAGAAAATCTACGGGGTATTATGAAGAGGAAGATGCGATACACCAGACCCGACAATGCAGAAGAGTTGAAGGCCACTATCAGAGCAACCTGGGCTGTCATAACACCTGAGCAGTGCCACAGACTGATCAACTCCATGCCAAGCTGCTTTGCTGCAGTAATTCAGGCAAAAGGAGCCCCAACTAAGTATTGAGTGCTGTACATGATCATACTTTTCATGTTCATACTTTTCAGTTGGCCAATATTTCTAAAAATCCTTTTTTTGTATTGGTCTTAAGTAATATTCTAATTTTCTGAGATACTGATTTTGGGGTTTTCATTAGTTGTCAGTTATAATCATCAAAATTAAAAGGAATGAACACTTGAAATATATCAGTCTGTGTGTAATGAATGTATACATTATACTAGTTTCACTTTTTGAATGGAATTACTGAAATAAATCAACTCAATATTCTAATTATATGACCAGCACCTGTATTGTGTGTGTGTGTTTTTATTTACTTATTTTTGGAGATCTGCTAACAAATAAAAAAAAGTTTGACTTTGAAAATTTACTGTACAAGCATATTGGTTTGCAAAAAATAAATAAATTACTGGCTGGAAGAATTATTTGGAATCCACATGATTACTTTTAAGGGGGTTGAATAATTTTGCAAGGCCCTGTATCGTGTGTGTGTGTGTGTGTGTATGAGTGGATGTCAACACGGATCTAGGTCAGACTCAGAGTGAAAGAAGAAAACACATTTCTTCATGTTGATTCATGACTGGAGATAGGGGTTTGGCTTTCAGGATTTTAAGAAAGGCAGGTTTTAATGTTCTGTGACTGATACGTCACCAAGGGCACTTTAATAAACATACACATTGGAAGGATGTTATTCATAACTCCACTAGATTTTGGGGCGTGGCTGTGGGGATTTGTGTTCATTCAGCTACAAGAGCGTTAGTGAGGCTGAGGTCAGGCTCTGTTGTTGGGTGAGGAGTCTCCAGTTCCAGTTCCAGTTTGAGTTCTTCCACTCCAACCGTAAGACCCCATGTCCTTCTTCACAGAGCTCACTTTGTGCACAAGGGCACTGCCATGCTGGAACAGGTTTGGGCCTCTTAGTCCTAAGGGAAATTGCAATGCTACAACATGCAAAGCCATTCTAGTCTTCAATTGTGTTCTTCCAACTTTGTGGCAACAGTTTGAAGAGAACCACATAGTATGGCTGTGATGGTCAGTTGTCCACATACTTTCGGCCAAACAGTGTACATTGGGAGCATGAAATTGGAATGACCACTGAGGAAGAGGTTCAGAACTCAGGTGACGGTGCCCTTTGCTGGCTTGGTGGAAAATTCTTCATGACAGGTCTGATGATATGGTAAATCATCTCCGCACTCCTGAACTGAACACCAATTGAAAATCCTTGGCAAGAAATTGCATGTTCCGTTAGTTCTAAGAAAAAGAGAAAATGGAAACGGCTTCGAGGCAGATTTGCTCGAGCCAAGAAAAGGTGGAAGGATGACCCGAAGTATGGATGGTATGACTATCCTAGTCCAACTGGAAACATTCAAACAGTAACGTACAATTAGAACGCTCACTGATTATGTACAACATTTGCTGTAGCAACAGTTCGGACGGATATTGTTATTTGCATTTGCGTAGATACATAGGGTATGTTTCGACACTTCGTGCTGCTTCATGCAGTTCAAATCTGTCGAGGAGAGAAAAACACACCTCCTATATACAGTAGCTTCTATCTGCAAATAAACACTATGGAGCGTCTTACTGTGGGTGATCCCTCCACCCCACCCTGATGATTATTTCAGATGGTATTTGAAGTGTCTCTTCATCTGAACTTCTGACCTGCATTTGATACTGCAGATGAAAGCGTTTCCATTTCTCTGTTCTAGAAATAGCTGTAAGGCTTGTAGGGGTCAGTATAGTGTGTGTGTGTGTGTGTTTGTGTGTGTGTTTTGGATGCTTGGCATTACTGCCCGGCTAAAAAAACCATTATGAGTAGAGACGGGTATTTGAACGATGGACTCTAGAAGAGAAAAAAAAAGAGTTGGAAAGTGCAGTGACACTGAGAGCCTTCATGGAAAGAGAAAGCCAACGTGTGTTTGTTTTGATGTCGGTGGCTCACTGGAGGGCGGAAGTGGGATAGAGAGAGACATATCCTTAGGAAGCTCTATGAATTGTATGCCAATGCTCTTGGGCCAAAGAGAAGGATATCATGATGAATTACAGCACTTTATTGCACCACTGACTTTGAATTTCCTTTTTTTGTTATTAAAATCTAAATTTATCGTTAAATTGTTATTATTATATACAGTGCCTTGCGAAAGTATTCACCCCTTGTGTTTTTTTTTTCTTCAGTTTTGTTGCACTACAATAATGGACCTAACAAAATAGTCCAAATGGTCCCTAAATAAGATCTGGTCCAACCAGTTATCTTCCACCCAGACTTCACATAATTAGCTGATTATGGTCCACCCATGTGTAATCAAAGTGTCACATGATCTGTCACAAGTATAAACACTCCTGTTCTGAAAGGCTCTTGAGTCTGCAACACCACTAAACAAGCAACATGAAGACCAAGGAGAAGTTGAGGAAAAGTATAGATCAGGGTTTGGTTATTAACCCCTCCCCCCAAAAAAACAAACAAACCCCAAAACAACAACAATATTTATATAGCACATATATTGCGCTTTTTTAACTGTAGCAGTTCCAATGCACTTTACACTGGTTTTCATTCACCCATTCAATCACACACACCAATTTTAGCAGAGCTGCCATGCAAGGTGCTAACTTGCTATCGGGAGCAACTTGGGGTTCAGTGCCTTGCCCAAGGACACTTCGGCATGTGGAGTCATGTGGGCCGGGAATTGAAACGCCAACCCTATGATTAGTGGACAACTTGCTCTATCACCTGAGCCACAGCCGCCCACAGACCCCATATCCCACAGAGCACTGTTCAATTTATTCCAACAAAATGGAAACAATATGGCATCACATGGAAGAAGGTTCTCTGGTCAGATAAGGCTAACATGTAACTTTTTGGCCCTCATGGGAAACGCTATGTGTGGCGCAAACCCAACACGTCCCATCACCCCGAGAACACCATTCAAACAGTGAAGCATGATGTTGGCAGCATCATGCTGTGGAGCTGCTTTTCATCGGCAGGGACTGAAAAACTGGTCAGGATTGAAAGAAAGATGGATGGGACAAAATATATGCCAATTCTTGAGGAAAACCTGTGTCAGTCTGCCTGAGAGATGTGACTGGGATGGAGGTTCACCTTCCAGCTCACAAAGACCCTAAACATACTGCTAAAGCTACAGGTGCTGGTCATATAATTAGAATATTGAGTTGATTTATTTCAGTAATTCCATTCAAAAAGTGAAACTAGTATAATGTATATTCATTACACACAGACTGATATATTTCAAGTGTTCATTCCTTTTAATTTTGATGATTATAACTGACAACTAATGAAACCCCAAAATCAGTATCTCAGAAAATTAGAATATTACTTAAGACCAATACAAAAAAAGGATTTTTAGAAATATTGGCCAACTGAAAAGTATGAACATGAAAAGTATGATCATGTACAGCACTCAATACTTAGTTGGGGCTCCTTTTGCCTGAATTACAGCAGCAATGCGGCGTGGCATGGAGTCTGTGGCACTGCTCAGGTGTTATGACAGCCCAGGTTGCTCTGATAGTGGCCTTCAGCTCTTCTGCATTGTTGGCTCTGGCGTATTGCATCTTCCTCTTCACAATACCCCATAGATTTTCTATAGGGTTAAGGTCAGGCGAGTTTGCTGGCCAATTAAGAACAGGGATACCGTGGTCCTTAAACCAGGTACTGGTAGCTTAATACTTTACACTGGACTTCAAGCAATGTGGATTCTGTGCCTCTCCTCTCTTCCTCCAAACTCTGAGACCTTGATTTCCAAAGGAAATGTAAAATTTACTTTCATCAGAGAACATAACTTTGGACCACTCAGCAGCAGTCCAGTCCTTTTTGTCTTTAGCCCAGACGAGACGCTTCTGACGCTGTGTCTTGTTCAAGAGTGGCTTGACACAAGGAATGCGACAGCTGAAACCCATGTCTTGCATATGTCTGTGCGTGGTGATTCTTGAAGCACTGTCTCCAGCTGCAGTCCACTCTTTGTGAATCTCCGACACATTTTTGAATGGATTTTATTTCACAATCCTCTCCAGGGTGCGGTTATCCCTATTGCTTGTACACTTTTTTCTACCACATCTTTTCCTTCCCTTTGCCTCTCTATTAATGTGCTTGGACACAGAGCTCTGTGAACAGCCAGCCTCTTTAGCAATGACCTTTTGTGTCTTGCCCTCCTTGTGCAAGGTGTCAATGGTCGTCTTTTGGAGAGCTGTCAAGTCAGCAGTCTTCCCCATGATTGTGTAGCCTACAGAACTAGACTGAGAGACCATTTAAAGGCCTTTGCAGGTGTTTTGAGTTAATTAGCTGATTAGAGTGTGGCACCAGGTGTCTTCAATATTGAACCTTTTCACAATATTCTAATTTTCTGAGATACTGATTTTGCGGTTTTCATTAGTTGTCAGTTATAATTATCAAAATTAAAAGGAATGAACACTTGAAATATATCAATATTATGTCTGTGTGTAATGAATATATACATTATACTAGTTTCACTTTTTGAATGGAATTACTGATATAAATCAACGTTTTGATGATATTCTAATTATATGACCAGCACCTGTATACTGGTTTAAAGAGAAACATTGTAAATGTCTTGGAATGGCCTAGTCAAAGCCCAGACCTCAATCCTCAATTGAGAATCTTTGGCACGAATGAAGATTGCTATACCAACACAACCCATCTAACCTGAAGAGGCTGGAGCAGTATTTGCTCGTCTCATAAATTGAAACAAATACAGCGGCATTTTATGGATAAAAGATAGCAAGAATTTCTGTGGCATCATTGCAAAAAATAAATAAATAAATAAATAAATAGAACCCCCGACATCTTAACAAGTGAAAAAATCTTGAATATAGTAAAATTGATCTAATAATTCTAAATATAAGATTACAACACACCGAATATGATTTCTTGTCATTTATACTAATGTCAAGCTTTCAATTTAAATGTTGTTGTTGTTATTATATTCTATTACACTTCTTCGTCTTTATTGCTTAATATTTTCAAAATGATTAATAGGTTAAGACCATGCTGATTAAAACACTATTTCAGGCTTGAAATGAATAAAAACAAATGTGTAGATGTAAGATTAATAATCTAATCGTAAAACCTTATAATAGTGTAGGTTAGATACATTTAAGATGTCTTGTTTTTTTTTTTGTTTTTGTTTTTTTGGTACAATACTGTATTGGTGCTGCTGTTGGAGCCGCACTCCTGTCAGTCTGATCAAACGAGAGAGGGAGAAGTAGAAGTAGAGAGAGAAGTAGAGGGAGATGGGGAGCGCCGAGGGCCGTGTGCAGTGCCATGCTGCGTGTGAGGATCAGATTATAGCCCATCTGTTATTGATTCATTTGATTTGAATGGGTGTAGAGCTCATAATTTTCCTGTATTCATACCGGATAGGATTTGGGGATACGCTTGTCGTATTGAGGATCCGTGCTGTTTGGGTACAAGAGTGATTTAAGAACAGTTTCTGACATTATCCAAACGGCCAGAGCCTGGTATTTTGGAATTGATAAGATTTATAAATGATCATTTGTGATAATTATGTCGTTGTACCGTCCACACTGCATGTCCATTTCCATTTTCTTCTGTGTCACAGTTTGGAGAAGTGAACAGCAGGGGGCGATGTTGCGTCGTGGTAAAACGCGACCCCGATCGCATGGGTCCACAGCGGAAATTTCCACAATACTAGCCCAGTTCTGTGTATGTGTGTGTTTGTGAGCGGTTAACTTCTTGACACTCAGGTCATTTTACACATGCTGTCAGATGAAGGCTTTGGGATGGGATGGAAAAACGTACGCTTGTGATACCAGTCTAACACCAGAGCAAGTAATTACATCTGACATCCAGTCTTGCTTTACTGTATGTCTAGGTTGCATTCTGAAGAAAGGAGTGTCTACGTCTTTGTGTTGCTTTCCATGGATATTCCATGGCCTTTTTCTTTCAATGTCGTCGTACCGTAGTCAGCCTTAAGACAAAAATAATATCAATAAGAATGGATTCAATGAAACTTTTCCCCGTTATAATAACAAAATGTGGGCTCATGAATGTAGAAGAGGGCAGATAGAGCTTGAGCAGCCATATACGTCGTCTGTCAGATTTAAGAGAAAATATTTATCAGTCCTTCCATGCCTTTGGGATTTTGCGATCGCAGATATGAACGCAAACTCAAGCAAACTCCGCTATAATCTGAGGAGCTAGCAATAATATTTTTTCAAAATGATGCCAGATTTGGGCCGAGACACGTCATGTGACTTCATCACATGGTATTCAGCCAAAAACCGTTTTTGATTCACGTGCGTTGAACATGAGTACAGCTAAAAGGTCTCGTTTACCAACAAACACCGCTTTGGAAGACTTTCGCGCAATTGCGATTTCCATTAAATAAAAGCACACGCACAAAAAAAAACCCTCCGCAAATTTTTTAAAAATGCGGCAGCAAAGTCGAGCATTTTTGGCGCGCAAATCGCATACGTTTACGTACAAATGTTCTCGTCAAAGCATGATTTCATTGCTTATACTAAGCGTAATTTAAGCAAGTATCTAATGTACTAAATCAAATTAACATGCCTGTGTACACGAGTGCGATCAACACATGTAGTATTAACACTACGATCCAGCTACGCTGACAGAAAGAAACGATTATAGTATTAAATGAACGTGATTACAACATTATAGTAGGTAACGTCACCACCTCACAGAGAGAGCCAGGGTCCTGGGGATTCGATCCTGAGCTCGGGTCACTGCGGTGATTTATTCCAGGCATTTAAATTTACTGTACATGATCAAATCATCTTGGCTGCGCGGAAACAAACTGTGCTTATCGCAGTCGGTTCGCTCACGTGGAACCAGTGTACATGGATTTTTCAGTGCATGCATGTGTTAGCCTTCACCCTTCCTTGCTTGATAGCTGTTGTATGATTAAGTGGGTGGGAATTGGACAAGGGAGATAAGGGGGAGGGGTTACATAAAATATCGACCTATAAATTCTACCACCATGGTGTATAGTGTGTGTAAGTTTAGTGTGCATTTAAAAATCACCGAACGCTATAAATAGTATTGTATCTAGTACACCAGGTAACGTTTGTGCTTTAATACAATATGTACGGTTGTAACGCCATTGCTGTTTTCATACAGTCCAAGTTCAGGTGAATCAATTTGTGAGATTGTTTTCTCTTTGTTGTTTCTAAACGCAGTGATCTGCAGTGCATTTTAACGTCACGCGCGTGGTTCAGACCGAATTGTCAGTTGGATTGGGCTGATTTTCCTGCTTCACTGAAGGAGTAAGTCATGCTGAAGTTCACCATTTGAGTCAGATGACCGAGAGCCTGATGTAGCAGATCTCCTGAGAGCCGGGTCATGCAGGAAGAGTGGAATCGGTCCAGTCCAGCCCACCCTCCCCCCTTTTTACAGGGCAAAAAGCTGTAACAAGGTGCCCTGTGCCCTGTGAGGTCAAACGTACACCAAGAAATGAAGAGGAAGCGTTCCTTAAGTAGACACGAGCATATAGTTTATGTGTAGTAGAATGCAAGACCACCAAAGAAAAAAAAAAGGCGAAGTGAAAACTATAAAAAGGAAATGGCAGTGTACGGGTGCGAAATGGAAACGGACAAGCTGTCAAACCGACTATTTTAAAAATAAGCCGAGGCGTGAAAATGAACTATTTATAACGTGAAATCTTCAGCTTCCCCAGTCTAACGTAGCCACAGAGGTGGGTTATGTCTAAAATGGTGTATCAACAAATGCTTAATACTGTCCGTTATTACTGTTTAATTGGCTTCAGACAAGAAACTGCATTCCGGAAAGCTTAAATTAGCCTTCCCTCTCTCTGGGGGATGTTTTTCCCAGATTTCACCTACATTCTTAGAAATTCAAGCATTGATTTCTTAACTCGCTGTGATACCTTGCTGTCTGCTCTCTCTCTCTCTCTCTCTCTCTCTCTCTCTCACTCTCTCTCAGTCACGAGCTGTGCACAAGGTGGCCACTTTTGTAAGAGTCTCATGAACTCACTGACCAGTGGCGTTTGCTCTGCCGTAGTTTCTAAGTGACAATGAATGGCTGATAAAAGCTAAAGACATCACCTGACCTGTGATCCGTGATGTACCCGGATTACCTATAACGCTTATGTCGCGCACTTGAAGAGAAATGTTGCCAGAATACATTATACATACTATATTTAACGCTACACGATCGCATACAGCAGAGTGCGTGCGTGTTACGTGTGCCGAATAACGAGCGTGGTTTAATATTGATTCGATCATTTGACCAATTTCCGCTTCTAGCGACAAAACCGGCCAACCCGGCGAAGACGTGCTTCCCTGAAGCCAAAATCGGATGAACATTAGCGGAACACTGTTTTCCGTGAACGGCTACGATTTGTTGGCGTGGCATGATTGACAGCTCAACATCAACATCAATGTTGAGCCGAAATGTTTTGAACTTTCCCTACAGAGAAAAGCCTGCTGATACAAAGCCGATTCTGGGAATCCAGACTCCTACCACATGATGAAAGGAACCCAGCGATTAGCACCGAGGTGATCAGTGTCAGTTTGTTGGTGTGCGGTTTCATGCAGAGCGAATTACAGCATGACAGGTGCTGTACGAGCCACGTTATTACACAATCTGATATCGGTCTGTATGCATGTTTACTCCTGTTATGGACTCCTGTAAGGAAACAGTGAAGCAACGGCGTGTTTTGATTCAGCTAAGTATTATCCGAGAGTGAGATTACGGCAAATAGAAACCTGACGATGATGTCATAGCTTGGAGAGTTCAGAGCCAGGCTGGAGAAAGGAACCTAGCACATCAACTAAGAGAGAAATTGTGTGTGCGTATGTTTATCTTTTGTCTTGAGTGTGTGTGAGCAGCCAAGGTACAAAATTCCATCTGCTGCTGCTGCTCATTGTCAGCAGGGACAAAAAGTGAACATCAGCGTTCAATCTAAACATCTGCATTTTCCTGGAAACAATATAGCACATTGTGTAACGCCATAGGGAAGGGCTACAGCCACGGCCTGAGATGAAGAGAACAGCAGGGGACTGTGGAACTGCAGTATGTGATTGAAGGAAAACTATGTGTGTGAGAGAGAGAGAGAGAGTTGGAGCGGGAAAAAAACAACCTTGGTGAGATTACAGTGAGACACGGAAAGATGCCGCAAGTCATCATTTCAAAATCTGACGTTTAAACAAACTTAATGACTCTCCTCTAAACCGGCATGTTGGTTCTTACTTAGTGATACACACACACACACACCACTTAGGCTACAGGCCAAATTGGCCAAACCATGCTATTTTATACAGTTATATGCCCATTAAATTAAATCAGTGTCTGTTTCATGTGATACATAAGTATATTTAGTTCAGAACTATAGTTTGGTCACGGAGTATTCTAGACCAGAGCTTCTCACCATTTTGTAACTAAAGCACCCCCCTCCCCCCCATATATCCCCTATATAGGTTGTTTACTTGTTCATTGTTTATTTTATTTATTTATTTATTTTTATTTACTTTTTTTTTTTATAACTTCATAACTTTTATGATTTTTTAAAATTATTTTTATAAAACTATATAAGGGACAGGTATGGAACGTGAATGATATATAATGTTTCTGAAAACTAGAACTACTTTGAACTAGGCTGTAATAACGTGGAGTATTTTACATGCAAAACATGTTGCATTACATTCGCCTTGCGTTTTAAAACCATTCACATATGAATGATGTCAATTGGGACGACGGGCGTGTCTCGTTATCCGTGACATTGTTAAATCTCTGGCTCTCAGACACTCACTGAACAGAGCCGATGCAGAGAGAGGTGTGAGTGCAGCGGCAAAGCAAGACCTCACGCTTGCAGGACAGTACATTTGGAAAATCGCTAAGGTTTGTCCAAAAAGTCGCTAGATTTGTCGCTATGCGGTTTTATTTGGGGCCTGAAAAGTGGCTAAGTTGGCAACACTGGTCTGCACTGACACCTAGATAATAGGCAGCTAAGCTCCGCCTCTCGTCAGCAAAAGAGAATACAGAGGGAGAGGGAACGCAGGGTTTTTCATTTATACACATTCTATTTGAAAAAGCAATAAAATACACAGAGTCCACAAATGATGCGCTGTCTGTGTTGTGGGAAAACAATTTGCACCCCCCTTTCCGATCACTCCGTGCACCCTCCCCCTCCCCCAAACAAGGACCACTGCTCTAGACTAACCCTAACCCTCACCTAGCTTTAATCCTTTGCCTTTGCAGTTTGCCCTTCAGAAGTGAACTGACATATGATACTGCACAGCTTTTCTCCTTGGATATGTGCCAATGTAAACGGAGAGAAAAAAAAAAACAACCCCTTATCATGTATGAGGGCTTTTGTATTTGATTTTGAATATGCACCAGTACAAACAGACAAAAGGCCTCATTCATTATCATGAATGCTGTGCAGGAATGTTACAGCATTTTGTTTATAAATGATAAACCTTTGAGGAAACTCTGCAAAAGCTGAAACTCTTAACCTGGCCATAACCTACATTTAGCAAACACACGGAGGAACAGAGTTTTTATTTATTTATTATTTTCTTTTCTGTACCTCTTATTATTAATTTGTGTCCATGTGCCAGAAGTTCAGTGGTGTGTCTAAATGACAAGACAGGAGTATGGGAGCGTCTGCCTTCGGACTGTATTTTTAGCGATCGTCTTTAGTGAACGCAGAAATGTCGTCTCTAGCTGAGTCAGCGACGTGGTCAGCTGGCCCTCAGTGATTTATTTTTTTTTCTTTTATACCCTTCCATCAGCAGGTTTTGAACTTTGAGTAATGAACAGAGCGCAGAGTATATAGGAACGATTACGAGCAACAGAGCGACTGTGCGTCCGTACATATTGCGTACACTCTTTCGCAATAAAACTCCCTTTTCTTGTATCATTGCTGTGCATAAGGGTGTGGCTTATAAACGGTTCGTTCCTATTGGATGGATTCTGATTAGTCAGAATGTGTGTGTGCAAAAGTCATTCTGTCCGTTGAAATCCGAAAGCGAGCTTGTTTACGAATAGTTAGTTGGCCAGCTTGAGGAGGACATTAGGACGTTTCCAAACGTACTCGCAGATCCAGGCGTGTAAAGATTATCTTTCTGTAGTATCTTGTCAGTTATATACAGATATAAATACCAGATTATTACACAGATATTCGGGTTCATTCATAGACATCAACTTGCTTTGGAATATGAAGCTGCGATGACTGATCACAGCTGGGGTTAGTGGGTCAGCGGCCTAAAAAGGAACCGTATAATTTGCGTTTGATTTACTACGGGCTCGTCAAGACAAATCGCATGCACTGATCAAGGTTGGGAAATGTACACACAGTATCTAGTAATTTGCTGAGCAGTGGAGTGGTTTAAATTCCATTTGTTTACCTACTGCTCATCTAAACCCTGATACGTTTACCATAAAATGAAACTTCTTTCAAAACCGCCGCACATACGGCTACAGGTTTAACGCCAGTTAGGCATAATGTTAGAAAGAGTGGGATCCGGGGTATCAAAAAGCCATTCAAGACATTTCCCTACACGCCAGCACACCAAGCATGACTCGGCGTTTTTAATGCATGCCCCTACCGCCATCTGTTATTCTGACAATCTAGACATTTTTCCCTGTTGTCTTTTGCAGTAGAGTTAAAATTATAGATAACGTGTCAAAATCTTAGTTAAAAGTGGAAGAATCCAGTAAAGAAATGCACACGAGAAAGTAAAAAAAAAAAAAAAACAACCATTTAAAAGTATTACAAATCAAAAAGTAGATGCTTCTAAAACGAATCGTTTTAAAGCAGCTAACCCATTCTGCCTGAAAACATCATTCGATCTCTATAAGTTTGCTGGTCATGTGCACGACTAACACTACGTAATTTGCGAATTAATTAAAAAGTAAAATATCATGTGAGTAACCAACATTCACCGTTAGCTAGAATTTGACTCGCTGCTTCAGCGTATTGAAACATATTTATTGTTTACACTGAATCTCTTATGGCTTCAAACACACTTGCACAGCTCTAGCGCTAACTGCTCAGTAGCACACGAAGGCCACGGATTCGCAATGAACTTGATTTAAAATGCATTGGATGTGAACGATCGGAGGCTAAACTCAGCTCATTCTACCTATAGTGTATATCCACTGGCTTTGATGACTAGTATTCACTTTCATTAATTATACTCCATTACTATGTGTAAGTATTATTTTGAGTATTATTGAAGTATTTGTCACCCCTGCTCCTTCAAATCTCATTCGGCGAGGTTTACTGTATATTGTTCTCCCGGATAGACGTCGTCTGAATCGTTATAAAGGTACACCGAAAAGAGCTGGTATAGTGGATCAACCGTCACAGCACCCACTGCTGTTTACACTATATGCAAATATATGCAAATTTTCACTAGCTGTGTGTTTTGTTTTTTTTCACTGGTTTGTGCACAGCTCCTTTAAACCGGTCAGTCTTTCCGGATCTTTTGTTTCTCTGCTGTTTACATGTAATAAAATAAAAATTCTCCACATGTGAAACGATCCCAAATGGAAAGACATTTTAGAATGTTCGGTAATATCGTCCACCCCTTCTTTGCGACTCGGTGATGTTCTGTCTCAGTCCAGGCATTTTTATACTCAACGGCCTGGTTTTGTCCAAAACAATACTTTTAGTAAAGTAAAAATAATTTTTTCTAAGGGTGTGTGTTGGGGCTGATATTTTTACTTTTTTGTCCATTCATGCAATGGAGTTCATTTGTTCCACTTGTACGCACTGGTTAATAATTCAGTGGCATTTACCTTTGAAGGATTTCTGTTTTGTCAGCGCCATAAATAGTGATTATTAATAATTAATCAGAATTAATGGAGCGCTTCATTTCCTGTCACAGTATTTGTATTATAGCTTGTGTATAAATGAATCAAGATTTTTTTTAAATAGATGTCCCACTGGGGTGTGTGTGTGTGTGTGTGTGCACTTGTACTGACTCTAATGGACCTCATGGCCAGGTGTTTTTGCTTCTGTTCAGTACAAATAGTTCTTTCAGCTAGAGTTATGGGCTTACCGCACCCTCTGACTGGCTTACTGAATAACTACATATGTTATGTGTGTGTGTGTGTTTGTCTTGTTTGCCAAGAAGCCCCCTTTAATACTGGCAAGAGTCCAGGGTGTGTTCATGCTCCTTTCATTAACGCAATACATCATCAGAAAGAGAGAGAGAGAGAGCGAGGGAAGGGGATAGGCAGGAGAGAAATGTAGGCTGCAAAACAAGTTGTGGTCTTCACATACCCATCACTGCACCCCCTGCTGACCTCCCATTGGCTAAAGCACACAGCATTGCTGTATTGCGATTGGCTCGGAGCAGACACACCTCCAGACCACTAGAATGTGTTTGTGCGAGGGACAAAAAAAAAAAAACGAAGAGAATATTTCAAGCACTTGAGAGAGGGAGAGGGAGTGGGCTAGAGAATTTTAAGTGCCTCAAATGTTGGATTGGATTCAAAAACTTCTAGGAAAAAAACTGAGAGAGGTTTGTTTGTGTGTCCCAAATGTGGCAGGAGGGAGGGGGTGCAATTTATACTGCATTTCTTTTATCGCTCCTTTAGCTTTCATTCGGGTCTTTAGTACTTCCTCCAGAAATTCCTGGAACCAGGGTCCAAATGGATCACGTCTGCCAAACAGACCTGTGCGTTCTTGGAAGACTTTACATACAAACACAAACACAACCTACAAGATGCACGTGCATCATCGAACCCTTCAGAAACAATTCAAGCTCCTTGATTCGAAGTTGCTGTTCTGTGAATTTCCGAAAAAAAGGATTGTGAAATGTCCTCTAAAACGCTCAGTTGAGATGATTGATGTGTTTATGAAAACATATTGGCTGTCTGCCAGGTCTTGGTTTTCATACTGGGTGAAAACAGCGCAGCTTTATTCGAACAGTGCATACGCTGGCTGCGTCTCCACACCCCTGGCTTTCGTTGTCTCTGTTGCTGTCTCTGTCATAACACTTAACACGTTTTTTTTTTTCCCCTTTCTCCTGCATGTCTTTTATAGTTGAACATAGAGAGAGAAAAATAACGAGACTGGCCGTTGCTCTGACATTGCTGATGTTCATTCACTATAAATAAATTGTTAGTATTTTGTCTTCTGGGAGACATGTAACTATCTTTTTATCGTCTGAAGGGCAGTACTAAATGGAAGAAAAAGAAAAGATATTTAAACAAAATGATAACCATTTAGCATTGTGTTCAAAAGTTTACACCCCCCTGGCTCTTAATGTATCGTGTTGTACCTTTTGTAATATTCCCTCAGTTGTCCTCTGTGAAAAGATGGATCTCAACATCATATAGTCACTGCTGGAAACAGCTCAAATATGCAGAAGATGCTGGAAAAGCAATGGAGGATTTTTCTGAAAAACAGTGGGCAGTTTAACTCATGAACAACTATCACAAAACATTAAAACAGTCATGGATCATCCAGGTAACAACACACAGTATTAAGAATCAAGGGTATGTAAACTTTTGTATGGGGTCATCTTTATCAATTCAGCTATTGTCTTGTGGACTATATGTAAACATCTGTTATATGGAATAGCTTATTCAGGACAGAATTAAATAAACAACAACATGGGATTTTTTTATGATCCCTCTTATTTAGTGAACAGTATTAAGATTTAGCAGATTCTGCAAGCGGTGTGCAAACTTTTGGTCACAACTATGTATGTATATATATATATATATAGGCAGGACAGTAATAAAACATAGTATAGTTTGTAATTATGGGAGAATGCAGGTGTTTTAGGTTGTGATGAATGTGATGAAGAAGCTCCATGAAGACATAGTTTGATAATGGAAGAACTCGAGTAACCTGGTTAAGCCAGTGTAAACATCAACTCGATATAAGCACTACTGTGAATAATCACGATAATTCAATTCTGTATTCTGTGTGTTGATGCACTACAAAATCAACATGGTGTTTATTACGGTTATTGAAAACGAGTAAAAGTAGCATGGGTCGAACGAACAGGGCAAACAAAGCACTTGTCAACGTGTCTTGTTGAAAACACTGGCAAGACTTCGCAAAGAGACAAAGACAAATCGGTGCTGAACTAAAATCATGTTGGAGCGAATAAGCAACAAACCAATCACAAGACAGGGGCGGAGACAAGACCGAAATCTACAGAAAAATGCACACAAAAATGTAAGCGGAGATGAAAAAGGAAGACAACGGCAAGAGGTGGAGTTCACGACAGCACCAGGTTTTGAACTATAATAAAAATTCAAGTGGTTGTCTATTTGCATGTACAGCAAGACAAATAATTAACTGCACTTAAAGCTTTCATAAAAATAAAACTGAAACATCCAAAACTGTACCATAACGAAGACGAACTGTATGTCGATACGTGAAATTCTGTAGGGAACGTCGGACGGCGTGGCATGGCAACGTAATAACGTGCTGTTAATCGTTCTAGAACATGTAAAACAGGAACATGAAAGGAGTATTCTAAAAAAAAGTAACTAATTTAAACACCTTAATCACACTGTTGTCTTATTCAGAATAAGTTAATTAATTACTGCTGTCCATGTAAACGTAGTCTATGTTTGTTTGTTTATAGAGCAGCATATAATGTTGAACATATAAGCTAATGTGACGTATAAGTGTCGCCAGTTCCATTAGATGGCAGTCTCCAGTCGATTCAGGCAGACCCATAAATGTGTGCGAGATGTGGGTTATCTAACAGATAGGACTATCTTAGTCAATACGCGGTCACTAACACAAACATAGCTCAACCATAAGTGTGCACGGTCGCAGCTTTTAGCTCCTCGCCAACTTGTAGCAGCCGTTTCCAGATGTTAATCAATATTTCTACCACAGTTGGGCTATGCACAATCATTCTTTGGTATAACAGCAGCTCTGGCAGTAATGTTAATTGTAAGGCAAATCAGATTTATTTCAACGTGCTTGTTTTAGTATGGTACAGATTGTATAGTGACATACAGACAAGTACGGTGGATTCGCCACATCGTTGAAGAGGCCGGAGACGGATTGACTGCTTATTGCTGTTATAAGTGATGTTAAAAGTAACTATAACTGGATAAACAAGTACACTATGATGACAGTATTATATGAATTGTAAATGAGTTGGTCGGCTGTCGCTATGCAGCACGAGAGCGGTCTCTAGAGGTGAAAAAAACTATCGCTGACTAATTTAGTTGTGTTATTTGACGTGTTTTTCGATTCATTTTGGACGTCTCTATTTTTATTTGTTATTTTGGAGTGTTTTTGGTTAATTTTGGATTTGATCTTTTATTTACTTTATTTATTAATAGTTAATATATAGTAATATTTCTATATTTACTTCTTTTTTTAAAAAGTACAGTACATTTTCATGGTGCAGTTAGTACTGTTTATTTTTGTAATTAAGTTACTTCCAGTGTTTTGATTCAGTATCAATATTAAAAACTATTATTGATTAATCGGTCATCGGCAGGTAGGTATTACACAACTTGGTTATCGGTATCTGTAAAATACACCATCGGTCCACCTCTACTAATAGCTAATAATGAGTGTTGAATTCTCGTATCTGATTGGCCAGAAGGGTTTTGTATAACAGCACAGTAGACCAGTAACATTATTTACCACAGTAGGTGTAACATTATTTATCGTTAATATGTTTAGTATGTTATTGTTTCTACAGTGAGGGAAAAAAGTATTTGATCCCCTGCTGATTTTGTACATTTGCCCACTGACAAAGAAATGATCAGTCTATAATTTTAATGGTAGATTTATTTGAACAGTGAGAGACAGAATAACAACAAGAAAATCCAGAAAAACGCATGTCAGAAATGTTATAAATTGATTTGCATTTTAATGAGGGAAATAAGTATTTGACCCCTCTGCAAAACATGACTTAGTACTTGGTGGAAAAACCCTTGTTGGAAATCACAGAGGTCAGACGTTTCTTGTAGTTGGCCACCAGGTTTGCACACATCTCAGGGGGGATCTTGTCCCACTCCTCTTTGCAGATCTTCTCCAAGTCATTAAGGTTTCGAGGCTGATGTTTGGCAACTCGAACCTTCAGCTCCCTCCACAGATTTTCCATGGGATTAAGGTCTGGAGACTGGCTAGGCCACTCCAGGACCTTAATGTGCTTCTTCTTGAGCCACTCCTTTGTTGCCTTGGCCATGTGTTTTGGGTCATTGTCATGCTGGAATACCCATCCACGACCCATTTTCAATGCCCTGGCTGAGGGAAGGAGGTTCTCACCCAAGATTTGACGGTACATGGCCCCGTCCATCGTCCCTTTGATGCAGTGAAGTTATCCTGTCCCCTTAGCAGAAAAAATACCCCAAAGCATAATGTTTCCACCTCCATGTTTGATGGTGGGGATGGTGTTCTTGGGGTCATAGACAGCATTCCTCCTCCTCCAAACACGGCGAGTTGAGTTGATGCCAAAGAGCTCCATTTTGGTCTCATCTGATCACAACACTTTCACCCAGTTGTCCTCTGAATCATTCAGATGTCCATTGGCAAACTTTAGACGGGCATGTATATGTGCTTTATTGAGCAGGGGGACCTTGCGGGCACTGCAAGATTTTAGTCCTTCACGGCATAGTGTGTTACCAATTGTTTTCTTGGTGACTATGGTCCCAGCTGCCTTGAGATCATTGACAAGATCCTCCTGTGTCGTTCTGGGCTGATTCCTCACTGTTCTCATGATCATTGCAACGCACACGAGGTAGATCTTGCATGGAGCCCGGCCCGGGGAGTTACAGATAAGTTTTTTTGTGTTTCTTCCATTTGTGAATAATTGCACCAACTGTTGTCACCTTCTCACCAAGCTGCTTGGCAATGGTCTTGTAGCCCATTCCAGACTTGTGTAGGTCTACAATCTTGTCCCTGACATCCTTGGAGAGCTCTTTGGTCTTGGCCATGGTGGAGAGTTTGGAATCTGATTGATTGATTGCTTCTGTGGACAGGTGTCTTTTGTACAGGTAACAAACTGAGATTAGGAGCACTCCCTTTAAAATTATGCTCCTAATCTCAGCTCGTTACCTGTATAAAAGACACCTGGGAGCCAAAAATCTTTCTGATTGAGGGGGTCAAATACTTATTTCCCTCATTAAAATGCAAATCACCTTATAACATTTCTGACATGCATTTTTCTGGATTTTCTTGTTGTTATTCTGTCTCTCACTGTTCAAATAAACCTATCATTTAAATTATAGACTGATCATTTCTTTGACAGTGGGCAAACGTACAAAATCAGCAGGGGATCAAATACTTCTTTCCCTCACTGTATAGTAACGGCTCATACAAAGGGACTCGTATTGCCATTTTTAACACCTCCGTACTTGCATCATGGACCGTGCTCTGTATCAGTTCCTGAGGTTTTTCTTCCTTATTCGCAGCATTTGAGCCAGTATTTTGCTTTGATAATGCTTCTGAAGCACAACACCTACACTCCCTTAGCATGTTCTAATCACTGGCATTTTTCCTCTCTGCTTTATGACACAGAGCTGTTGAATTCTCAGATCTGATAAGATTGATTTCCCTTAACAACAAGTCTGAGTGTGATTCAAATGTGCTTGTTCTAAAATCTTATTGTTTCTATAGCAACAAGTCCTTGTTAAATTATGCTCCAATTTAACAGACTTTAAAAAACGTTTTTTAACAAACAAAACTGTATAATCGTTGATATGATGCAACTTTATATAAGGAGACATTATTTAACATTTGTGGGAGGCGTCTCCAGTTTCAGCACTTTGTAACAGGATAGAGGTCTTTGTGCTTTTTCTGGTTTCTCTGTAACGTGACAAGGGTTTTTTTGTTTTTTTGTTTTTTCCTCGAGAGAGAGCGAGAGAGAGAGAGAAAAAAGAGAGGCTGTTAAGGGATAGTGTATTTATAGCTACCACTGGTGTACTGAGCAACAGACACTGAATGGGTTGGCCAAGGAAAACAACAAAAGTTGATGACAGAAACATTGAGAGCTGTGAAGAAAAACCCAAAAGCAACCGTCAGTGACATCCTCAACAACCTCCACAGGGCAGGGTTGAAGGTATCACAATCCACCGTTTGAAGAAGACTTTGAGACCAGAAATATAGAGGGCTTGCCACAAGATTCAAATCACTCATCAGCAGTAAGACTCAGAAAGCCAGATCGGAATTTGCAAAGAAATACAGAGATTTACCAAAAAAGTTCTGGAACCAAGATTAATCTTTACCAAAGTGATGGAAAGGCCAAAGTGATGAGGAAGAAAGGATCTGCTCATGATCCAAAACATACAAGCTCATCTGTGAAACATGGTGGAGGTAGTGTCATGGCTTGGGTTTGCATGGCTGCGTCTGGAACAGCCTCACTAACCTTTATTGTCAAGTGTCTTTTTATTGTCATTTCAACCATATACCGCTGGTACAACACAGTGAAATGAAACAATGTTCCTCCAGGACCATGGTTCTACATAAAACAACACACTAACTACATGTGGCGAAACAGAGCTTAAAAAAAGACCAACACATTCTACATAAAGTACATGTGCATAAACGTGTGCAAACAACACACAACAGTACAGTAACAGTAAGTGATAATGTAGCGCCAACCAATACACTAGTGTGGAAGTGTCCGATATAACAGGTACTGCAAACGGTTGTCAGTACAGTAGGCATTTGTCAGTCCAGTCACTGAGTATTGAGGAGTCTGATGGCTTGGGGGAAGAAGCTGTTACACAGTCGCTTCGGTACCTTTTTCCAGACAGCATGAGGGTGAAGAGTTTGTGTGAGGGGTGCGTGGGGTTGTCCACAGTGCTGGTGGCTTTGCAGCTACAGCGTGTGGTGTAAATTTCTATGATGGAGGGAAGAGAGACCCTGATAATTTTCTCAGCTGTCCTCACTATCTGCTACAGCGTCTTGGGATCCGATAAGGTGCAATTTCCGAACCAGAACGTGATGTAGCTGCTCAGGATGCTCTCAATGGTTCCTCTGTAGAATGTGGTGAGGATGAGGGGTGGGAGATGGGCTTTTTTCAGCCTTCTCAGAAAGTAGAGATGCTGCTGGGCTTTCTTGGTTATGTAGTTGGTGTTGAGGGACCAGATGAGGTTCTCCGTCAGGTGAACACCAAGGACTTTGGTGCTCTTGATGATCTTCACGGAGGAGATCTCCGTCCTTTCTGTATGCTGACTCGTCGTTCTTGCTGATGAGACCCACCACGGTCATGTCATCGGCGAACTTGATGATGTGATTGGAGCCATGCATTGCTGCACATTCGTGAGTCAGCAGATTGAACAGCAGTAGACTGAGCACACAGCCCTGGGGGGTGCCAGTGCTAAGCGTGGTGGTGCTGGAGATGTTGTTCCTCATACGGACTAATTGAGGTCTCCCATTCAGGAAGTCCAGGATCCAGTTGCAGATGGAGGTGTTCAGGCCCAGTAGGTTCAACTTTCAAATCAGGTGCTGAGGAATGATTGTATTGAATGCTGAACTGAAGTCTATGAACAGCATTCGAACGTAGGTGTCCTTTTATGCCAGATGGGTGAGGGACAGATGTAGGGTGTTGAGCGGTTGCAAAGATACGTGAATTGTGGGGGGAGGGGGGGGGTGCAAGGTTTTAGACTGGCCAAGTCAATCACCAGACATTAACCCAGTTGAGCAGCATTTCACCTCCTGAAGAGGAGACTGAGGAGAGAAACCCCCGAAGCAAACAACAACAGAAAGAAGCTGCAGTAATAGCCTGGAAAAGCAACACAAAAGAAGAAACCAACAGTTTGGTGATGTCAGAGAGTCACAGTCTTGATGCAGTTATTGCAAGCAAGGGTTATGCAACCAAATGTTATTTATTATAATTTACTTTGACTTATCTGTGCCTATACTTTTTGCTCGCATAAAAATTGGGTGGTCTGATACAAAAGGTTCTATGTTTTATGTTGTTTAACACATCTAGATCTAGACTGTATGTTTATAAATAGCTATAGTTGTTATTTTGTTCCATTCTATTTAAAGCTGAATTGCACAGACTGCCTTGTAGACTTTATCATGGAATAATTTTCCCTTGACTTGTCAGGCAATAACCGAGTCTTTTTGTCTGTCTTTGTGAGCTGTAAAATAAACAGGTGGCACTTGTCTTGCGTCTGAACCGTCCCCCTCCCATCCCCTGCACTCTCCCAGCATGTTTACCAGCCCAGGCAGATGGACAGGGGGGCATCGGACAGGGGTCGTTAGCTCATTCTGTGTGTGGGTGTGGGTGGGGGTGGATGGGGAGGTGTGTGTGTGTACATGCATGGAATATTTGTTGTGTCACGAAAGGTCACGAGACTTTTTTTTTACCCTACCACATGTACCAAACACACTCGTCATGACGTTTTATCACTGTTTGCTCCTCGTGTTCTTTCAGCTCGCGTCCCCAACCCCACCCCTGACGTGTTTGTGTCAACAGATGCTTGTCCGTGACATAGCTGTGCCTCACTGTTATTAAGTAGCTGGGAACACAAACAAGACTAGAAGTTAGCCTGCTGGAGAGCGTGCCTGTTTATCAGATAGAGTGAAAGAGAGGCTAACGGGGACAAAATGTGTGTGCTGATATGCTGTAAACACACTGATTAGCTCTTGTTACACTTAAGAGGATTGAGCAGTGTCTTCCTGCTCAATAAGGCTGAACAAGTGTGTGTGTGTGTGTGTGTGTGTGTGTGTGTATATAATATACACACACACACACATATGCATACAGTATCTCACAAAAGTGAGTACGCCCCTCACATTTTTGTAAATATTTGATGATATCTTTTCATGTGACAACACTGAAGAAATGACACTTTGCTACAATGTAAAGTAGTGAGTGTACAGCTTGTGTAACAGTGTCAATTTGCTGTCCCCTCAAAATAACTCAACACACAGCCATTAATGTCTAAACCACTGGCAACAAAAGTATGTGCACCCCTAAGTGAATGTGTGTATACATACATATATACATATATGTGTGTGTGTGTGTATATATATGTATGT
>CM022753.1:12524897-12527397 GCA_012411365.1 Ameiurus melas | reverse complement strand
ACTTGGATCATATTGGGGCCTTGTAAACTATCACACATCTCTCTGAAATCTTAGTGCAGTGCACTGTTACAGACAGCAACAACATGTGAGTGGTGTCAAATGCCTGAAAAAATACCTTGTGTACACACACACACACAGGTGAGGACGTCAAGTTGGCATAATTACTAGTCAGATATTCTTATCATTGCTGATACGTTCGCTTTGTGTTAGAAACACACACACACACAAACACACACATGGAATGCCAATCCAATGGGTTGAACATCGCGTTCAGGTGATCGAACTCTGTAGGAGACAGAGTGTGTTTGGAAACTGTCCGGTTGCTAAGATGACCGATGCATTTGTGACAAGATACACAACGTCCTTTGCCTTCTCTCTCTCTCTCTCTCTCTCTCTCTCTCTCTCTCTCACACACACACATAATGCACCTGGTGGTTCTCGATCTAAAGGCTCTTATCGAATCAGCACGAATCCCTTCCTGTCTTCCCAAGCATGAATGTTCTCGACTCTCTGCAATAAAACGACCTGCCAGCTTCGTCCCGTCCATTAATCTCCTCTCCGCTATGGGAAATACGGCTGCTGATAAAATGCCTGAATTTCCTGAACATTGATTTCGGATTTTAATTCCCGCGAACTCCACTACAGGGCTGTTCAGAAAGTTCTGGAAAATACAAGCAAAAACAAAACAAAAGCAAGAGAGACGTGTCTCAGTTAAGCTGACCCGGGACTTGAGCGCAGTTTTTTGAGGAGCAGCATTAAGTCCAATGCCGCCATGCGACACTTTGATGATGCGATATATATGATTTAGGATAATACCTCATACTGTAAGCGATGTTTTGGGCATTGTAAATACACTTTAAAATAAGAACAACAACTATGGAATACTATTTTGTGTGGCCATAAATAAACACATAAAAAATGACACTATTAATTCATTCATTCATTCATTTGTACTATTGTCTTGAAAAGGCAGCGCAGTTAGTCATTAGTAAAGTCCACTTTTTTCACACAGCTGACATCAGCGAAGTCAGGATCTTTATCAGAGACACTGATTATCGCATGGAGTGATATATATTTGTTCTAGAGATAAAATGAATGAACTTAAAGTTATTACAATTGGTAACTGTTCGTATTTATATCCAATGTGGCTTCCGAAGGGCAGAACAAAAATAATAATGATAAAAAAGAGCTTTAAACAAGATAATAGCAATGTACACCGACCATCTTGTTCAAAAGTTTAACCCCCCCCCCCAAAAAAAAACACCCCTCTTAACGTATCGTTTTGCATTCTTGAGCATGAGTGAATGTTTGCACCTTTTGTAAAAGTTGTGCATGAGTCCCTCAGTTGTCCTCAGTGTGAAAAGATGCATCTCAACATCATATAGACACTGTTGTACAGGGGTCAAATATACAGAAGATGCTGGAACAGCAAAGAATTTGCAGGACCTGGAGGATTTTTCTGAAGAACAGTGGGCAGTTTAACTGCTCAGGACAAACAAGGGACTCATGAACATAAACACAGTCGTTGATCATCCAAATAACGACACATAGTGTTAAAAAATCGAGGGGGTGTAATCTTTTGAACTGTGTTTCATCATGTCTTGTGGATTATACAGTATGTGAATCATATGTGGAATAACGTATTTAATTCAAGGCAATACTAAATAAATGATGCAATTTTTGTGATACATCTTATTTTTTAAATAAATAATTTAAAATAAAGATGAACATTTTGCTGATTCTGCAATGCGTATGCAAGCATACGAGCTCAACTGTACATTCTGCTCCATAGGGCTCCGCTGGTACCCAGCCGATGTGACGTAGTGGATGTGCACTACAGGGATGTTTATTATAGCTTCCCGAAGTGCGCGTTTGTGTCAGGGAGGGTGTGAGAACGAGAAACATCAAGTCCACATGTAGATTACTGGAAAATAGGAACGGTGTAGATGGGACAGGACATGCTGTGGGTGTCACCCAAGCCTGAAACCTGGCAGCTGGAATGATGAGGTCATGATGCCAGCTGCTGCTGTGTGTTGCCTTTCCCCTTTGGACTTCCTGTTCTGATGCTCCAGGGCCATCCCCACCTCTTCCTTCCTTCGGTGTGTCTTGAGGATTTAGCAGATTTTGATTTTGCTTCTTAATAAGACCCCCTGTTAAGTGCTTTGTTCACACACACATACACACACGATGATGTCATTCAGCTGACCATATGGCTTGGCGTGCGCATGTGTGTGTGTGGTTGCAGGTTTCGTTTTGTGTGAAAAGTAAATCGTGCGCCAGATGTAGCCCAAACAGCTTGCTTTATTATTATTTTTTTTTCTTCTTGTCAGCAGGTTATCGAGGAACGCTTGCCGATGACCTCGTCGAAACCTTGTATGTGTTTTCGCTGATTTCGTCATGATCACTGCATGTGCAAAGACACACATGGTTCAGAAAGTGATTAGATCACAAAGAATACTTCAGAAAGTACTTTGGCTCGGACTCTGATCTGATGAGATCT
>CM022753.1:12402397-12522397 GCA_012411365.1 Ameiurus melas | reverse complement strand
TGCTGTTCTCATAAAAAATGTTTTAATTATACAGTAGCTTAAGCCTTAGAGCAGTGCAGTTTTGATGGTTTGAGTTGTATGTCTTTGAGTAACATGATGAAGAGGAGGCTTGTGCATTTTCTCCTCTATTTATTTTGCTGGCCCTAACAACAAATATTTGGCTGTGACTTCTTATACAATTGCTATTATTATTATTATTATTATAATTATTATTATTATTATTATTATTGCACTTACATTTTACCCACACTAGTAACCCGGATTCAGGGATCTGCTGCGCGGGTCAGCTCGATAACAGAATGAATTTGATTTCCCTCGGACTCTCGTGGGCGGGTTTCTCAGAGCCGAGCTTCCTACTTGTCGTAGAGGTGCTCACGATTCATGGGTGAGAAAATTAAACGATATCTCATGCCGAGGAATAAAATCTGCTACACAAGTACTCAGCGTGTTTGGAAATGGGGTAGTCGCTGAGCCCCGAAATGTGCTGGCAAATCGTGAAGCATGCACTGGGCTTTATTCAACAATAAACCTCCAGAGACCGTCTGACTAGGTTGAAGGGAAGAGGACCATCTGTCGCTCCAGTTGTCCAGCCTGGATCGCCGCCCTCTACTGTTTCCAGCCCGTGGACAATGTATGTGTGTGGGTTGTGCTGATGTGTGTATGGCTTTGGTTCATTTTGACTGGACAGGATTTGTGTGTGTGTGTGTGTGTGTGTGTGTGTGTGTGTGTGTGTGTGTGTGTGTGTGTGTGCGAGAGAAAGAGAGAGTTCATAGGCTTCATTGTCTGAGTGTTTCCTCTCCCAGTCCCAGATGAGAGACTCAACTTTAGACAGTACAAGACCTTGACCCGTGAAACAAAGGTTATAAAACACACTGAGTTTAGGCACAGATATCCAGTGAGCACTACGACTGCACAATAGACTGTATTTTACCTTTAACCTCGACTCTGGAACGTCGCCCTGTCGCTTCCGAACAAATCGTTCAGTGTCTTAATGACTGCTGTAGACATCTCCACAGTTTTTCTGTATTTAAAAAAAAAAAAACAATTTAAACCTGCTTTTAATCTGAAAGGCTTGATGAAGAATATTACAAGGACGTCTTTAACGTGTTCTTGTTATTATTATTATAATACGGTATATAATCTGTGTATCTGATCTGTCTATCTGTGTATCGATCTGTCACTCACTGTAGATGTTGCTTTATTTAGCTACAGTAATACACATATTCATACATATTAATATCTGTTGTGTAAAATGTGTGTTGAATCATTTCTAATAGCACCAAACGGAAAAAAAAGCGCCTCATACCTTTTTATGGCCAAACATTTTTGCGTTTCTGTTAAAAGCATTATTTTTTTCCAGCCTTTTTTTTCCCCCCCTCCCTGCCTGTTTTGTAACATGTTATTCAGTTTGGAAGCTGGAAGCCTGCAGAACCTGTTTCTCTTCTTGTCTTTTATTTTTCCCCGACAAGGATGTATGGATAAGAGAGATACTTGGCATTTTGTTTTCATAAATAACTTTAGCCTTTTAGTTACCTCCTCTGATGAGTAATCATTTTTCTCTGGGTATTCTTTCCTGACCGTACTGTACTCGTACTGAATTAAAAGACCCAAACCATATTCTACGTAAACGCAGAGCGCATTTGATTGCGTTTGATAACAATAAAAGCTGGTACGGTACAGTTTGATGCATTTCAGTAACTTTTTAGACGGAGACAATTCAGTCGCAGATGTTCTCATATTTTGAAACATGTTTGATATTCTCTGCGATGAATATTTTAGCGTGAACACCTCTACTCCTCGTCAGTCCCTCCAGGATTCCGCGATTTCCTGTGATCGCAGAAATTGAATCCCAAATCAAGCAAAATGCCGGATCTGTCGGAGGAGCCATTTTTGATAAAGTTACAGCCGATTTACCGCACGTTTTTGCCAAGACGTGTCATGTGAAGTCACCGAAGCCCTCTTTGATTCATGTGCGTCGAACACGAGTTCCGCTGATAGGTCTCGTTTACCAGCAAACGTTGCTGCGAAAGAGCGTGCAAGACAATTTCGTGTGACTGCGAGTTTACCGATTCTAGTAGTTTTACAGAGAGAAAAAAAAAAGCACAAAAAAAGTCGCATCACAATAAAGCCGCAGCAAGATCAAGTATTTCTGGCCACAGCATACAAAGGAGGAACAGACAGCTAATGAGAGTCCCGGAAGAAACCAGATGATTCCACTGTAATGCGCAGCAGATCCCTGAAACCAGTTTATCATGCATCTATTTAAAAAAAAAACACACACACACACAATGGTTCCTGGAACACTATAAAAAAATAGCTGTGGAATGTTTCTTTCCACTATGCCTCCAGGTCTCTTCACAGAATAGACAATCCATTTATGGCATTTGGCAGACGCAATTATCCAGAGCGACTTACATTTATTTAATTTATACAACAGAGCAGGTGAGGGTTAAGGGCCTTGCCAAAGGGCCCAACACTGGCAGTTCTGGGATCAGCCAATCGAACATGTAAATCGGAAATGATTGACAGCTGTTTTGAGCTCTCTGCTTGAAAGATGAACTGACTTTTTGCCAAAGTCTATCAATGTATGTCCGACTTAACTGTGATGAAATAAGAATATATATTTAAGATCAGTAAATGAAAGGCATGCCACGGAAAAACAAATTAGACAAGCAATTATATCGAAAATATCCTGTTATTTATGTCCTGATTAACGTCATGTCTCTACCAGCAAAAATAAACCCTCTCATAGCAAACTAGTAAGAACTGTCTGCTGAAGTTTCCTCCTGTTTATAAAAGTCATTTTATAGCTCATTTAGGAGTCAAGGTCCCAGTTTTGAAACAGCGCCGTAATGGTTCTGATTCAGTGTTACACATTTATCCACAGTGCACCACAATGTTCTTATCTCATTTTAACCAGATTATGCATTGCCTCGCCACAAATGGTTGTAAGAAAGATATCTAATATTCAGCCACAGATAGATGCACGTAGCATCATTTAACATCGTCTGGTAAGAGCCGTCATTGTTACACAGATGAAAGTATTGGCACCCTCGGCTGGGTTTCGTAGGCCGCCATGAACCGAAACGTCGATCATCTGTAGGTTCGCTAAGGATTAAAGTCTTGTCAGACTTGTGTTTAGGTGCGCATGGATCCAATAAAACAATCTCTCGGTGTATCGCTCTAGTAGTTCACACAAGAGAGAGAAACGCAGAGCAGCTAGAGACAAAAGAGAGACACCAAGTGATATTACACTAGAGTGGTGCATGAAAGTTTGTGAATTTTCTATATATTTCAATGAATATGACCTAAAACGTTGTCGGATTTTCACACAGGTCCTTAAAGGAGACAAAGAGACCTCACTTAAACAAATGAGATAAAAATCTTAGAATTGGTCATTTATTTATTTATTATAAATGATCCAATATTATATATCTCTTAATTGCAATAGCAGCTAATTTGAAGGTGAAATAAGATTAAGGTGTTTTATTTAAAGGACAGGGATCTGTCAAAGTCTGCTTCACAACACATGTATCATGGCACAAACAAAATGAGATTTCTGAGGACCTCAGAAAAAGAGGAGTTGATGTTCATCATGCTGGAAAAGATTACAAAACCATCTTGAAAGAGATTCCACCAATCCACAGTCAGACAGGTAGTGTTAAATGGAGGAAATTCAAGACCATTATTAACCTCTCCAGGAGTGGAGACCAACAAAAATCCCTCCAAGAGCAAGACGTGTAATAGTCCACGAGGTCACAATGGAACTCAGTGTAACTTCTAAGCAACTAAAGGCCTCTGTTACATTGGCTAATGTTAAGGTTCATGATTCCAACATCAGGAGAACACTGAACAACAATGGTGTGCATGGCAGGGTTACAAGGAGAAAGCCACTGCTCTCCAAAAAAAACATTTGCTGAAGATCACGTGTAAAAGCCAGAAGGCAATTGGAACAATGTTTTGTGTATGGATGAGACCAAAATAGATGATAAAATAAATGAGAAGTGTTATGTTTGGATAAAGGAAAACACTGCATTCCAGCATAAGAACCTTATCCCATCTGTGAAACATGATGGTGGTAGTATCATGGTTTGGGCCTGTTTTGCTTTATCTGGGCCAGGACGCCTTTCCATCGTTGATGGAACAATGAATTCTGAATTATACCAGCGAATTCTAAAGGAAAACATCAGGACTTCTGTCTGTGATCTGAATCTATAGAGAAAGTGGGTCATGCAGCAAGACAACGATCTTAAACGCACGAGTCGTTCTACCAAAGAATGGTAGAACGACTCTCAAGAAGACTAAGGTTAATGTTTTGGAATGACCAAGTCAAAGTCCTGACCTTAATCCAATAGAAATGTTGTGGAAGGACCTGAAGCAAGCAGTTCATGTGAGGAAACCCACCAACATCCTAGAGTTGAAGCTGTTCTGTACTGAGGAATGGGATTAAATTCCTTCATGCCGATGTACAGGACTGATCAACAGTTCTCTTTGTCTCCTTTTAGGACTTGATGTTTTAGGTCATACTCAGGCAGAAATATAGAGCATTCTAAAGGGTTCACAAACTTTCAAGCATGTGATGAGCATGATGAGTCGCTCTTGTTTGCTAGAATTAACCCCAGCCTGCTAGAATTTTAACACACACCAGTGTTCACATTCACAGTGAATCACATTACACCCATCCACAGAACATCTCCATTCTATCTTGCTCCATATTTTTTTGTTTTTAGAAGCAACTTAAAAGCTCGTTCAATCTCTAGAAGACTGCTGGGTATATCTTCGACTACCACCATGTAGTGCAATATCATGTAAATAACCAATGCTTATTATTAGCTGGAATTGAACTTTCCACCTAGGCAATTTAGCTGGAACCAGGAAGTAGCAAACAAACCAGTTTTCAAATCAGACTGTGTCTTCTAATCTAAAGAGACCAAGGATACGCCTCATTTAGTACGAGTCTTTGTTTACTCTAGTATATTGAAACAGTTTTACTGAGGTGAGGCTAGGAGCACTCATCCTCAAGTTCCACAGTGCGGTCTTGTTGCTTATCCATCTTCAAACAAACACAGATAGCTATAGCGCCAACTACAATGTAGCATGAAATGGTCAGAACGGATGACACTGATGCACTGGTGAATATGATTGGCCTCTAAACTCAAATGATTGGATGCTAATTCGATATATAGAGTGCACAAGGCAGGGTACACCCTGGCCGTGGTGCCAGTCCATCGCAGGGCACAATCACATACACACTCACACACTCATTCATACACTGACAATTTAGACATGCCAATCAACCTACCATGCATGTCTTTGGACTGGGGGAGGAAACCGGAGTACCCGGAGGAAACCCCTGCAGCACGGGGAGGTGTGAATGGTGCTAACCACTATGGCACCTATTGTGGTTTTTCAAATATCTTTCATGTAGTGTGTTATACGTCTGTTTGTAAATGTAAAAAGTCTGCAAAGTTTAAAAAATCAAAAGCGCATGACAAACGGCGTTATTGACTCCCAAAAGAATGAACCGATTCTGAACAGCTGAAACGAGTCGTTAGTGATTCCAGACTCACTTCCTGTATTAACCTACATAGGTTTGTAATAAAAAGCCCCGCCTCTGGTCAGCCTTCAGTTTTTTCAGACGGAGCTGAAAGTCATTACGGTAGTGGGCGTTTCCTTTTCCGACATATGCTGACAGCGCCAGACCAATCACAACAGACTGGAACATTTGACCAATCAGAGCAGAGTATGCTCTCTGGAGGGGAAAAAAACATATAGAAAAATATTGAGCACATTAAAGTGTTTTTTAACCTTAATGCACATAAATCTATAGTATGAGATATTTAAAACAAAATTAGGCCCGTTTAATAACCCATAATTTGATATAAATCATAAAAGATTTCACTTTATTGAAATTAATATTAATAATAAGGATTGTAGTGGTAATAATAATAATAATTTTACAATCATATGAGCTAATTGTTTTTCTAGTTTCGATATCTTTTCTCCTGAAACTGCTGCTCTCTCTGCATAAGTGCCTTTGAAGTAAAACGCAAATCGCCACATAGATGGCCTGACGCTCTCGGTGTATCACCAACGTCAGACAGATGAACTCTGCCACCTCTGCGTTTTCACTCCAGTGGCGATAAATCGTTTTCCCGAGGGTGGCACCTGATGCATGATACAGAGCGTACAGGACCGTAAACAGTCAATGCTACTTGTACTGTAGATGTACTGCTAGAGAACTATAAAGGAAATATAAACGAATAAATTATTTAAAAAAAAAAAAAACAAACACAAAGTGTACATCTTTTCTTCTGTCTCACTCGCTTTCCCACTCTTCCGTTTTACAGCTCTGTTATTAATTAACCGCTAGACAAACACGCTTATAGTGGTGAGTATATTTGGAAGGCTGCTAGTCTGGCCCCTAAAGCGTACGTAGCATGGAACAGGTTTCTCTGCGACACACAAGTGCCGTAAATTTGTGCGCACTTTTTTTTTTGCTTAGTCAAACACGCACACACTTTAAGCACTTTTTTCACTGTAAGCAGTAATACCATAGTTTAGCCAAGCGACATAAGTATTACCCTATGCAAATATAGAAATGTTTTCTATCAGAGCATACAGACACACGGACTGTAGCAATACTGTAGCAATACTGTAATAAACATTGGAGTGTGTGCATTTTAACACGTGTACGGGTGTGTTTCGTAAAGTTGTCCGGAATGACAGCGTATATTTAGTGCTCTAGTAGCAGTAGTAGGATTCTTTTTATTGATATTTTTTATGATGTCATGTTAGTGATCAAACTTGATCCTAGCCAGGTCATCGATCATACGTCTGCTTGGTAAGCCCATCGATCGTCTTTGAATTTGCATTCAGAGGCTCACACGTATGAAGCGTTTTTGAGTCCAGATGACTCACCCTTCCCGAATTGATGGCATCTCTCCAACCCCTATAAAAACCCCACAGTGACATCACTGCGTCCACGCTTTTTTCTTTTTGACTCGTCATGATTGTCGGACAAGCTCGTGGAATTTTTACATGGATTTATGAGCACGGAGGTCGTTTTGTGCCAAAAGATCCACGCAATAAAAAGGAAAAAATATCGAAAAACAGCTGTTGTAATTACAAATAATAATAATAATAATAATAAAACAAATAGCTCATTACTATGCATCTTTTTTTACTTTTGGATTTTCTTTGGAAATCTTAAGGCTTTTGGTTCGCCTTAACAGTCCACCTTAAACATTTTCGTCTGCTGAAAGCAAATCTGTGGTATTTAATCCAACATGGCAGGACGGACGATTAGTCCCGAGTGTTCTTCAGCACCTCTACAAATGTAGCTTCTATGATACACAAAATTCTCATTTGGATACGATACAGTGGCGTCTCAATGCCAGTACGTCCCCAGTCGAATCTACTGATGATGATTCGAGATAAAGCCAGAGTACTTTTTCAGAGCAGTGCGTGTCAGCTTGCTTACGTTTAAATACCTTTCATGTAGTATAAGCGATGTTTCATAATAAACAGCCTACATTATTCTGCAGACATATCAAATCGAGGGCCTCGTATCGAATAAAACTGCATATTAGCTACCTACATTAATTCAATTCAATCCAATTTTACTTGTATAGCACTTTTAACAATGGGCGTTAACTCAAAGCAGCTTTACAGAACTATATAAACTAGGGTTGTCAAAGGTACCGGTACTTCGGTACCAAGTCGGTACTGACACGCTGCCTGACAGGTGGTCAGTCGGGACCTTTTCTTGTTTGCATTGTGCAACAAGAAGACGTTGGAGCCAAAGCAGCAGCAGCTCCGCCGGTCGCCATGGCTGTGCCTGAAACCGCATACTTACCTTCTATATAGTACGCAAAATACATGTATTTCTCTCAGATGCTTGTTTTCCACTTTCGGTGCTATTACCGCTAAGTATGTAAAAACCACGGCCATAAAATTAATGTGCGGATAGATTAACTGTGCTTTTAGGAAAAGCGGCTGCTTACTCGCAGTATTTATTCAAGCAGGCGAGTTTAAAATGATGGAAGCGGTTGCATTATGACTGTTGTAGCATAGTTTAATTGAAGTGTATTATTGCAAGAAAACATCCTCTTTTTTGCTTACATACTGGTTAGCATACGTGCGTTTAACGCTAATACGGTCAGGAGTCCTTATTAACCATTTAATGCTTTAACTTTTATTGTGGTAAAATAAATGGGAGGACATGATGGGGTTTAGTAATTTTACACCCCAGATGCTTTTTGATGAGCGATTTATCTGAAATGTTAGAAAATAATAGATGTGTAGCCAGCACTGTTTATGTCTTTAATATCAGTCAGTCAGAAAAACATTTCTAATTATTTTCTATTCATAAATAAATAAATAAAAACCAACATTAATAAAAGATATTATATAGCAACAAATATTTTTTTCAAATAAACTTTGTATTTTAATGCTTTGGGAACAAAGGGATTTCTGGATTAACTCTTACGACAGTAAGCCTCTTAGGGCTGGTCATGAGATATATGTAATTATGGCCTTGTTGTTGACTGATCGAGACACAAAGGGAGCGAAAGGCTGTTAACCTACTAAATCTGAATTCTTATCACAAAGGGACAGAGTGACGAAGAGCAATTAGTGTTGCTCGGTCGATCGAGCCGGTGCCGCGCTGCAAGTTTGCCGAGCTCAGCGGGTTAGAGCGTGTCATATCTGTAGCATTGTAAAGAGAAGAGTAAGCCAGACTGATAAATGAGCTCTTAATGGTTTGTCAGAAGCGCAAAAGTAAAAGTCGAAACTAAACTGTTTCTCTACCAGCTCGTTACAGTACAGTGTAACCTTCGGTAATGCCTTCCAGCTAACTTGTTCAATGAAACGTATGTTAAGGCTCCATATCGACTTCGCGTCTTAATGTTAGCTGCAGCTTCTGTGGTAATTTTACCACTGACTGCAAAAAAAACATTGTTGTTGTTTTTTTTTACCTTAGGTCTACCAGAGTGTTAATCCAAATTAGCCACCTGTTTATATCTTCTGAGACTTATTTCCTGCTCAGTTAGCCCTTTCTTTGTTTGTTTCAGAGTGGCTATTGATTTAATCACGATCTAGACCTGGTACCAATCACATTCTCTACCGTTTATAGCACTCCATATTGTGCATGCATGTTACACAGTCTGTGTGTGATTGTGTGTGTGTGTCCATTCTTGAATAATCAGGGTTTTAGCACTGGGACGGTGATTAGTTGACTGGCAGTGTTTTGAACACTAAAGATAGCAGAGGAAGGCGTTTTCTTTGCTTTCTCCCATATTACTGAATGCTGTATTGTGTGTGTGTGTGTGTGTGTGTATGCGCTCTGTGCTCTGCATGTATTGCGACAGCTGTGAGTTCTGCCTTTTAAAATAACATCCACGGGAACTCTGGCTTCCTCAAACGCACAGCATTACGCAGGCCTCCACCTAATCTACTGGCATTCGCACGGCTAGTGGGATTTGTCCAACGCTGGGATAGTCTTTCTACCAGGGATGAAAAAAACAAACATCATTTCGGAATCGGTTTGGACTGTCAGTATATTCATTTTTCACATTTAACAAGAAGATGGTATATATCACATGTAAAGCATCACATGGGAAACTGAAGTGTATCGTGTGGCTTGGATTACACTAGCTGAAACGATCCTATACACTGGCGTTTCCGCTGTGTTTCAGAAACGATCTCCATCCCACACTACACGACTGAATACGCACGTCACATGACCATCCATGCACACTGGTCATGCGCATTAAAGTGTAAACAGGAAGTTGGTTGCTAATCACCGGCAGGCAGAACAAACCGGCATTCCATGTAGGGGTTACGCCACTTGAAACGAGATTTGTTGCCGATCGCTCTAATCATAACTCACCTCTTGCACATGTAGGCAGCTGCAGTGCTATAAAATACAGAATTTAACTGCACAATGACTGCTGAGAATGACGACAAAGCCAGCCAAGCTTGCGGTTCGGTCTCCTTGTTGTTGTTGTATACGATCCAGGTAGCGTAATGGTCATATGGCAGGGGCTTGACCCAGAAGACCCAATCAGGGGGGAGTGTGGGTGGCCACGCCTTCGTTTTCAAACGTCTTCGTTTCGGTCTGTTTACACTGAAACGCGAGCCCGGAGTTTTCAAATTAAAACAGGGTCTTTGACGTTTCCAGAAGTCTCAGTTATCAAGCGTCAAAAATGCCGGAGTAGTGAAGACGACGGGCGTAACCGTAGCGAAAGTTCTGAGTTTTACACCGAAAACACACTAGTGTAAACGGCGGCATGTCTAAATTGTCCGTAGTGTGTGTGCATGATTGCGCCGTGAACCCCGTCCAGGGTGTCCCCTACGTTGCGCCCCAAGTTCCCTGGGATAGGATCAAGGCTACCTGCGACCCTGTGTAGGATAATCCATCCAGCCATCTTCTATACCACTTATCCTTTTCAGGGTCACGGGGAACCTTCAGCCTATCCCAGGGAGCATCGGACACAAGTACACCCTGGACAGGGTGCCAGTCCATCGCAGGGCACAATCACACATACACATTCACACACCCATTCATACGGTGTGAGGCGAACCTGCTAACCTCTAAGCCACTGTGCAGGATAAGTGGTATAGAAAATGGATGGATGGATGCGTACGTTCTTCCCGTGTCAATGACTGTGTTTACATGGACAACAATAATCCACTCTTAATCTAATTAAGACCATACTTTGATTAAGAAACTACCATGTAAACAGCAACCTTAATCTAATTAAGGTCATAATCTAAGTAAACTCTAATCTAATTAAGACAGGTGGAGTACTCCTGTTTTAATCGTATTATGGACATGCATTACAGACATGTAAACACCATAATCACATTATGAAGGTCGTGTGAGCGTTTTCACCGCATTTTGTGACAGGACACGATCACACACGGCAGTTTTACGTTTTACGGCGAACAAGAGAGTTTGGCTGCGTCCCAAACTGCATACTTTCCTACTATAGGCCTGTAGTGGGGAAAAATACATGTATCTCGGCTACTATACAGTAGGTAAGTATGCGGTTTGAGACGCAGCCCACGGCTTCAAGCAGTCATCTATTTGCTCGTACAGCATGACAAATAATTAACTGCACTTAAAGCGTTCGTAAAAAATTATAGAAAAACACCCAAAACTGTATACGGTTCCATAATGAAGACCAACTGTATGTTATTTGTCATGCTGTATGTTCAAATAGACGACTGCTTGAAGCCGTGGGCTGCGTCTCAAATCGCATACTTACCTACTGTATAGTAGCCGAGATACATATATTTTTCCCCACTACAGGCCTATAGTAGGAAAGTATGCAGTTTGGGACGCAGCCGATCTCTCTTGTTCGCCGTAAAACCTAAAACTGCCGTGTGTGTGATCGTGTCCTGTCCTGAAAACTCACATGCGACGTTCATATTGTGATTAAGGTGTTTACATGTCTGTAAAGCACGTCCATAATGCGACTAAAACAGGAGTACTCCACCTGTCTTAATTCGATTAGAGCTTACTTAGATTATGACCATAATTAGATTAAGGTTGCTGTTTACATGGTAGTTTCTTAATCAAAGTATGGTCTTAATTAGATTAAGAGTGAGATTATTGTTGTCCATGTAAACGTACTGTATGTGGGTTTCCTCTGGGTTCTCAGGTTTTCCCCATCCTCCCACTACCATGCAGCCAAGCGTAAAGCATGAAGAGATTACTGAAAGTGAATGAATGAATAAGTAAATAAATTATATAACTAGGAAATGTAACAGGAAATAATAATAATAATAATAATAATAATTATTATTATTATTATTATTATTATTATTATTATTATTATTATTATTATAAAAAAGGTTATTTCCCTCATTCCACGACCGACAAACCCAAAAACATCTTCAGGTTAATTTTTTCAGATGGTTTGGTATTCACCGTAAACTTTCATTGTGTACAGTTCTTGACCTAGAGTTCATGAGCACAAACGGGAACAACAATTGTCGTAATTACATTAAGCCTGCAGATTTATTGTGTTCGTTTCGACCTGTAAACTTTTGTAAAGTTGTAATGATGTGATCTAGCATGCTCAATAGTCTTGAGAATGTTGTTTCCTTTGTGTGTGTGTGTGTGTGTGTGTGTGAGTGTGTGCATTAGTAGACCGCACCTCTCAGGAAGACAGATGCAAGGATGGCTTGCTTCGATCAGGCCAGTTGTCAGAACTCGAGCGCTGTAGCCAAGTAACACTGGAAAGGGTGGGCGGAGGGATTAAAAGTGAGGAAGGAGAGGAAAGTGAGGAAGGGAGGAGAGTGAGGACAAGTAAAAAGTCTTCGAAAGAGTTGCTGAGGATGTGAGTGGAGGAGATCTGTGGATCTGCTACAGAGTAAATGGTCAAACAAATCTGTTTTCTAAAGTGGACCGGAAGAACAAGCGAAGCTTTAATCACTGGACATGTGTAACAGAGACGTTACTGAAGTATTCGCTTATTGCTACAGACCTAACGCTTTGTGTAATGCAGTCATTGTGGAAATGCATTCAGTTTAACATCGCCTAAATTATACTTAGCTTTTGTTTTAGCTGACACAGATAGCAGTAGGTAGAGAGTTGGGACAGTCAGTCAGATTTTGTGATACTAACAGTGATTATCAGCGATAATGGCTACAAACAAAAATGTGTGTGAGAGAGAGAGAGAGAACAGAGGGGATGAAAGTAAAGCACCAAATTGGCCATTATTGCACTTTGAACCTGAGAGATAGGAGAATAAGAGTGAGGGACACAAACACACACAGAGAGAGAGAGAGAGAGAGAGAGAGAGAGAGAGAGAGAGAGAGAGAGAGAGAGTGAGCGTGATCCAAGTAAAGTGACAATTCAGTGGTGCTTGAAAGTTTGTGCACCCTTTAGAATTGTCTATATATCTGCATAAATATGATCTGATTTTCACACAAAGCTCTAAAAGTTGATCAAGTAGAACCAACTTTAACAAACGAGACAAAAAATATCACAATTGGTCATTTCTTTATCGGGGAAAGTGACAGAATATTTCATATCAGTGAGCGGCAAAAGTATGCGAACCTCTAGGATTAGCAGTTCATTTGTCTAAAGGGTGCAAAAAACTTTCGGGCGCGACTGTACACTGACATTTCTTAGGTTTACTTTAAAAATATATATATATTATAATACATTTAAAAAAAGTACTACATGTTTGAGCCACAGATATTCAATGTACCAAATACTTTACATATTTAACAAAAAAGGGCATTTTCCTCTTCCTCTTTTTTTCTCTCTCTCCCATATTCAGCATTGTCACACCATGTAGTCTAAAGTTCATCACTGCTTCTTCTGTTGACCTCTCAACAGTCCCTCAGAACACAATAAGCAGGAGGAACATGTGCTCGTAAAAGCCTAGCACTCCTTCATGGAGACTGTGCACACAGCTGCATACTGGAGTTTGACTTTTTTTTTTCCTGTTAGAGGAACTTAGAGTGGGGGAGTGAGAAGCAAAAGAAAGAGATTGGACCCTGAAACTGTTGTTCTGCCTGGGGATTGGCTGACTCCTGTTGCTAGGCTTATGTCATTGTGGCTTTTCTTTCTGGGGTTTTTTCTTCTTTAACCTCTCCCTCGTCTTCCCCCAGCTCTGTGATAGGTCAGGTTGGAACTGGTTCTGAGCAGGGCTGCACCAGGCAACTTTTCTACCACTTGTTGTACATCCGACCAGCCTGTGGTTTTTAAAGCAGGTCTGCTAGTTCAGCATGAGAAAGAAAACAGAAAGCTGAGAGCTGAAAAAAAAAAAAAGTATCTGCAAACACACACACACAGACACACACACACACACACACACACACATACACAAGCTCCTGCAATGAGACTTGTTAAAAAAAGAAAAAAAGAAAAAAACACTTTTTTTTAGGCTGTGATTCACATACACATACACAGGACAGGGTGCATGATGACATAATGACGAGATTATTCTACTCAGATTTAGTTAGCAAGTCTGATCTGGTCTGATCAGTACTTCATATGGTTCAAATGTAATCACTGAAACACTGACCCTTACATTCTAGCTTTTCTACCAGCTGTTTTATCTTTTCATTTGCATTCGGAGGGTGCCGTTAGATTCCATGAAGCTGGAAAGCTTTTGAAGTCCCCCCCGCCAACCCCTAACCTCCCCCAACCACTGAACCCCCCCACCACCACCCCCCGGCCAAACAAAGATTTCAGCATTTATCCACACACACACACACACACACAACAATCATTTTGGCTGAGATAATATTGTGACCGATTCAGGCAAACGCTGACCGGTATCTTGTGTGGGTTTGCTGAACCATGGGGCTCAACAAGGCTCGTTTCCCTCCTCCATCCCCTCATCAAAGAGTGCTGACTCCAGTGTGTTTACACCCCTCTCTTACCCTCGGAGCGGTGTGGGGGGGTGGGAGACGGGGGGGAGGGGGGCCCACTGACACAATGAACATGCTGAATAGACTCTCCATCAACTCCAGCTTGTGACAGTGTAACAGTGTGGGTTGCATATCATCTCAATCCCCCCCTTTAATCCCACATGGTATCACAAATGGGAAAACTCATGTAGACGCATGGCAGCTTAGCATAGCAAATGTTACTTTGAGAGTCGTAGTTCATCATCTGACTGTAATGAAGGACATGCTTGTTGTTCCTGTTTTACAGATTTGGTTTCTCTAGACTATAAAGTACCTCAGTCTTTGAGTACCCCAGCTTTCTCTAGACTGTAAAGTACCTCAGTCTTTGAGTACCTCATCTTTCTCTAGACTATAAAGTACCTCAGTCTTTGAGTACCTCACCTTTCTCTAGACTGTAAAGTACCTCAGTCTTTGAGTACCTCACCTTTCTCTAGACTGTAAAGTACCTCAGTCTTTGAGTACCTCACCTTTCTCTAGACTATAAAGTACCTCAGTCTTTGAGTACCTCACCTTTCTCTAGACTATAAAGTACCTCAGTCTTTGAGTACCTCAGCTTTCTCTAGACTGTAAAGTACCTCAGTCTTTGAGTATAAAGTCCACCCCTCTTCCCTCCTCCCCCCTCAAGAAAGGTTGATAGATAGGTCTCAATGGGTGTATTCAAAGAAATTGACCTCCTGGGGGTGAATTCTTTCCAGAAAAGAATCCAATCACATCGATCCCACCTTATCTCATGGCGGACAGACTGTCTTGGGTGTGCTTGTACAAAGCGGAAGGCGAGAGAATTGATCCGGGCTTGTTTTTCTGTTGCGCCGCAGGTATGACATCATGTCGCTCAGCATTGCACAACCTTTTAATGTTATTTACTGATCCTCAAGCTGCATGGACAAAAAAAAATTAAAGTAGTGCATCATTTTCAGTTCATACTATTTTTTTCCCCACTGTGTGCCAAAACTTTTTTTTTTTTTTTTTGGGAAAAGCTCATAAAAGCACTAGAGATGCTAGAACTGTAAATAATAATAATAATAATAATAATAATAATAATAATAATAATAATAATAATACAGTAATCTTTATCTGAATTAGAAATATGTTAATCAGTGTGGTATGTACACAAGATCGACGAGGTTTTTGATCATGTCAGGCTCGCCTGTTTTCGTTCTCTCCCACTTCCTCACAAGCCCCGCCCTAGCGGGCGCTGATTGGATGACGGGATGTTGTTTTCGTAAGCCAATTGGCTAAGCGCTGTGTCAATCCAACTCCGCCTTCTTATTTAGCTCGACAGGTCCAGAAGACAGCGGGGAGTTCTGCTCTTGAGCTCCAGCAGCTGGCTCAAGAAAGGGCAGGGGGGGAAGAATAATAATAATAATAAATAAATAAATAAATAAAATTAAAGAAGAGACAATGCCTTAAGGAACAAAAAGTTCAACCTAAAACAAGATCGGAAACATTTGAAGAAGATGAGACACGCGTCTGCAGACAACGAGCCGGTGAAAAACTCTTCTCTGATCATGACCGCCTTGTTTAAAATCTGCAACCACTGCGAGCGGCTTAGTAAAAAGGTAAGAAATACCACCCGAACGCGTGTCAGGGTTGTTTTTTGTCCTGTTTTTGTTGCACGTGCTGTTTTTCCTCTACCAGAGGCTCTGCAGTGGCTTCTGACTGCCTTGTTTACGCGCGCGCGCACGATTTTCTGGACTTGTTTTTCTTTCTTTCTTTCTCTTCTTTAGTGCAAAAGAACTCGGGTCTGCTTCATGAGACGTGTCATTATATTTAAATATTTCTCGTGCAGATTTCATAAATAAGGAAATGAAATGAGCTCCGCGGTGAAGTCATTCATTCAGCCAGACTGAATAGTGCTGTAACACTAAACGGAAAAAAACAAACAACTGGATTTTTTCTGACTCACTAGCCTGAGGATATGTTTCACATTGCTTGCTGATACATGATGTGCCCTAACCTTTTGAACCTTTTTTTTGGTCATTACCCAAGCCTCTTTAATCCTGTGTAGGGTTTTTCGTCCTTTCTTTATTGATTGATTTATTTAAAAAAAAAAAAAAAAACATCACTATCCATTTTCCAGTTTCCACCCCCACCTCATAATCGCTGTCGTTCAAGGTTCATCAGATCCGACAAAGTGTGCTTTTCATTTAGAATCGAGCTTCGTTGATTGGGGAAGTCTTCTTGTGAAGATTCGCACATACTTGCAGAACTTCCACTATTCATCGTTAAAAAAAAAAAAAAAAAAGATATATATTTTTAGGCTTCCTTTAAAAAACAAAAAAAGTAAGCACAATTTTCAAAACGTCTTACTTGTTTCTTTGCACAGGACATGGGAGTGCGAATCCCCAGGCCACTGGGAAACGGACCAAGCAGATTCATCCCGGAGAAAGAGGTACGGCCGGTTTGTTCCACCGATCGTTCGCGAAATGTGCTGTTTTCACAGTTTGAACGTTCTCGTGATCGACAGATTTTATCCCCCCCTCGTCATAGATCCTTCAAGTCAGCAAAATGGACACCAGAACACAGGCGATATTCGAGGACGCCTTTTCGCTCGGCCGGCTCGATAACATCTGCCTGGTGATGGGCTTCCATCCTCAGTATCTGGACTGCTTCCTGAGGACGCAGCATTACTTGCTTCAGATGGACGGACCCTTGTCCCGCCACTACAGGCACTACATTGGCATAATGGTAAGGTGGACCATCAGAGATGGCTGCTTAATTCTTTCATCCTGAAGATGATTGATGGAAGAAAAACAACCCGAAACATGTCTAATCACGTTCTTGTGCTTGTTCTCTTGTGCTGTTTCAGGCTGCTGCCAGGCACCAGTGTTCGTACTTGGTCAATCTGCACGTGAACGACTTCCTGCAGGTTGGGGGGGACCCCAAGTGGCTGAACGGACTAGATGGAGCCCCGCAGAAGCTACGAGCCCTGGGAGAACTCAACAAGATCTTGGCTCACCGGCCGTGGTTGCTCACAAAAACTCACATCGAGGTATTACGCAACAGCAGTGAGATTTTGCTCAGTGTGGTTACTGCTGCACTGAACTTCATTGTATGAGCTAATTGTATTAAATCATGATCCTGGATTGCATAAGGCAGGTCGATTGGCTAACGTTCATTTTGATGACCTTTTGTTTTTTTTAATAGGATTTCAGATTATTTATGAATGAGAGAACTAAAATTGTAGGAAGTAGCTGTTGTAATCATAACCATAAAGCTATAGGCTGTTTAGTGGCTTAGTATTTTATCCCATTCTGATATGCCTAGTATTCCCAAGTTAAGGAATGACTTGTCATCGAATTTGAACAGAACCTCCTGAAGGCTGAGGAGCACAGTTGGTCTTTAGCCGAGCTGATCCATGCTGTTGTGCTGCTCACGCACTACCATTCTTTGGCCTCGTTCACCTTCGGCTGTGGGATCACGCCGGACATTCACGCCGAAGGCGGACACACTTTCAGACCCCCTTCGGTCAGCGGCTACTGCATGTGCGACATCGCCAATGGCAACGGAGCTCTGGACGACGTGTTGGGAAACCAGCTGGTAAGAGCTAGAAGATCTGGCCCAAGTCTCTTTGTTTAGCCGCTGTCACAGTATTCTGTCTTTAGCCCGTGTGTCAGTGTAAACACGGATCAATATCCCTGTACGTGTGTGTAAAGGAGATGGAGATGGAGTCAGGCGAGGTCGAAGTGCTGATGGAGAGGATGAAGCAGCTGCAGGAGTGCCGTGATGAAGAGGAGGCGAGTCAGGAAGAGATGGCTACACGCTTCGAGCGGGAGAAGACCGAGAGCATGCTCGTGACCACTGCAGGTGACGTTTATTAGACGAGGGAAGGATTTCCTCGCATCATGTAGACACTCATTTTTATTTCTGGTTATCACCGTGTAATTACTTCAGTATAAAAACGTAAATAATGACCTTTTGCGACTGGGAAAAGTGCCGTCAAGGTGACACCAGGCTCTTAAAAAAAACCCAGTCGAGAACTTAAAACGAAAGGCGATGGAGTTTTGATTACTCTTGTGCTTGGGGTTTGCTCACAGAGGACGAGGAGTGTGTGCCGTCCAGGGACGTCTCCAGGCATTTCGAGGACCCCAGTTACGGCTACCAAGACTTCTCCAGGAGAGGAGAGCACGTGCCCACCTTCAGAGTGCAGGTAAATCAAGGAGGGACAAAATGGCTTTCAGTCGGATTAGTAGTATTAGTTTAATGAGATGGAAGGTGGTCTGATCATGATGCTCCCAATGCGGTTGCCAGGACTACAGCTGGGAGGACCACGGCTTCTCCTTGGTGAACCGGCTGTACCCGGACGTCGGCCAGCTGCTCGACGAGAAATTCCAGATCGTCTACAATCTCACCTATAACACGATGGCCACGCACCAGGGTGTAGATACCTCCATGCTCCGCCGGGCCATCTGGAACTACATCCACTGCATGTTTGGGATCAGGTCAGTCTCCAGTAGTCACAGTGTACTTATTCAGGAGTATAATCTTCCTACTTTTTAGGGCACGATAACTTTTTTTTCTTTCTCCTCAGATATGACGACTATGATTACGGTGAGATCAATGAGTTGCTGGACTGCAGCTTTAAAGTCTACATCAAGACTATGGTGTGTAGCCCAGAGAAGACCACCAAAAGGATGTATGAGAGTTTCTGGAGGCAGTTCCAGCACTCTGAGAAGGTAAACACAACCGTTTGTGTGTCTCATACACAGTTTCATCATCTTACTTTTATTTTTTTCCCTGAAATACTCGTTTTTAACAGCCGTCCTTGTCTCTTGTCTCTTCCTGTCTTCCTAGGTCCATGTAAATTTGCTTCTTATGGAAGCGCGCATGCAGGCAGAACTGCTCTATGCTCTAAGAGCCATCACTCGCTATATGACATGAAGTGCTATTACCGTTTTTTTTCTTTGTAATTTCACCATCGTCATTGTTGTTCTCGTGGGACACGTCAATAAAAGTAAAAACAACAACAAAAAAAAACATAAAAATTAAAGGAAAGATCCAGAAGTGGAGGACGACAGCGAATCGTCTATGTGGTGGACACCGGGGGAAAAAAAAAATCTGGAGAGACTGCAAGGTGTCCGAACCGGCTTGCTGACTGAAGAGTGTGGTCGTTTGGCCTGTAGTGCCGAAGCCCACCAGCAGAGGGCAACTATTTTTGTTTGTTTGTTTGTTTGTTTTTGCAAACCCGTGTAATGGGATAGCCTGAAACCGCGAGCTTCTGGAGGCTAGCCCTTCATTTAGTGTTGCGAATGCATCTGGATGAAGATGCTCCTCAAATCTTTTTATTTTTTTTGTAGATGAAAGGAGAACCAATTACCACAACTCCAGCATCGGTGCAAGCAGTGTGCACAACTATCATGCCTTTCTACTCTGTTTTTGTTGTTTTTCGTATTGTTTTTATTGTAGCGCAGGTGACCAGAGAGAAGAACGTTAGTGAAGACGAGTAAACGTGTGCCTAGTCGTACGCAGCATTGGAGCCCAAAGCAGAGGTGCTGTTCGTTAATGCTGCTTTTCTCAAACTGAGAGGCGTGAGCCTCGAGAAACACCCAAACCATTACCGATTTCATAAGCTAAACGTGTGGGATGTGCGAGGGAGTGAGGAATGAAAAGTGTGTGTGCGTGCGTGTGTGTGTGTGTGAGCGGTAGAGAGAGAGATGGAAAAGAAACAGCTGTCTGAGCCCTTGTTTATAAGTTTACTGTAAGCTACCACTCTGTCTCTACTTACCATGTGTGTTTATATAATCTCGTATCATAGCCTCTTTTTTTGGTATTTCAGGCATAAAAATATCAAAGCACTTTGTTTCTGAAATATCAAGATGTAGCCTTTTTTTTTTTCTGGTTAGTGACCATCTCTTCACTAAATTCACTTTGTGCCGTCTCGAGTTGACATGCCGAGTGATCGTTCGATCCGTTTTAAAAAAATTTTATTATTTTTTTATCCAAGGATAAACAAACAAACCAGTCTTCCTGTTTGATGTGATGTGCTTCCTGTTGGTCTGAACCCTTTCCCCAACCCTTCCCTTCACCTGTCTTCCCTTTTACCACATGGTCATCTTAACTCTCAGAAAGGAGGGGGGAAAAACCCTCATTTTGTTTGTGTTTAGCGTTGTCAGTATAATCTAAATCTAATAAAATACCTCCTGTTCTAGATCTCCTTCAGTATCCGAGTGCTCTTGGTGAGCAGGATCTTATCGTTTGTTAGACGGATTCGATACTTTTAGCACGGCTCCCCAGATGATCGCGATATAGACGCTGCTTATTTTCTTCACGGAGAAGAACTTCAGAGAATAACTAAGCAGCTTTTTTTCTTTTCATTGTTGAGCACGTGTATTTTTAAGGAGTATAGATTCTGTGTTTACTAAAATAAATAAAGGACGTTCTGATGGTGGCTGGAACTGCTGGGTGTAGAAAAGAATGTTGAGAAAGAAAGAGGGATGGTACTTTTTTCTTTTTTTGAAGAAGAAGCAGCAGAGTTTTCTTGTCTTTTTTTTCTTCTCTTTAAAAAAAAAAATTCAGAGACTGATGTCAGTTACTGACACTTTTATAAGAAAATGTTTAACAGAAAAAAAAATAAAGAAAATAAACCATTTTAAGCTCTTTGTATTACCTGAATTTCAATAAGTATTCTTTCTCTTTTTTCTTTCTTTTTTGCTAATTAACAATCCCATGGAGATATAGCAGAGATAAATATCTCCAGCACAACTCGGTTAGTAGAGGATGTGATTTCTGTTACGCAGTAAGAACACACACACACACACACACACACATACAGAGGAATTGATTTGTCCTCCCCTAGAGAGGATCAGAGTAAATCAGCTTGTGTTTGTAGCTTTTCCCCACTCTGCATCGTTCTTCGTTACGAATGTTTTCATTGCGATTTCATAATAAACGCCTGCTATGCTTCGGGTTGTGTATTGAATTATTACTGACTTCGACTTCTCTTCGTGTGTGGGACAGCTCTGAGGTGTAACGTTGTTCTGGGTAATTGCACAGATGGTACCAGGAAAGTGTTATTTGTTCGGCTTAAAGGAATGTTGGAGACGGAGAGCCGGTGCCATTTTGTATCACTTTGCTGTAACGTGAGATCCTAACTCTGTCCTGTGTCCCTTCTGGTTTCTTTAATAAAGAGTTTGAGATCATTGCCGTGGTCCTTGGTGTTCCTTATGAAATTTTCTTGCATTATTTCTGTGGCCGTACGCGGGGTCGGTCCGAAACCTCAAACTGATTCACTGGATTTGCTGTTTCTCTCAGAACTGATTATTGAAAATGGCGTATCCTGGCGAATTCACTACATAAAAAATCAAATTTAAAGTGCACTCCTTGCATACATATACATATATATATATACATCTCTCTCTCTCCATATATATCTCCTGGTATACCGTTATTTCTTTTACGGTCGCACTTCAGGGATCCTCGATCGGGAAAGTTCGCTGACGGGTTCTGGTACGTTTACGTATCTTTGCATGCGTTTCTTCAGCCTCTCGGCGACAGGTAGAAACTCCTGCTCCCAGCATGCCTCCTGGTAAGCCTTCATATCGTCGCTTGAGGGCCACTGTAAAGCCTTCGGGTCTGTAAACGGAAGAGACGGAAGTGATCATTTATGGCCCGTTGACTGGCACGACGACGCACCCAATACCATGCTTCATCAAATTATGTTTATAGAATGCTGCGAACAGATAATGATAGAGTCTTTATTGATCATATATACATTACAGCACAGTGAAATTCTTTTCTTCACATACCCCAGGAGGTCAGGAATTTGAGGTCAGAGCACAGGTCAGCCATGATAAAGCGCCCCAGGAGCAGAGAGGGTTAAGGGCCTTGCTCAAGGCCCCAACAGTAGCAGCTTGGCAGTGCTTGGGCTTGAACACCTGACCTTCTGATCAGTAACCCAGAGCCTTAACTGTCAAGCCACCAAGCCAGTTGCTCGGTCCCGAAACATGGACTGGATGTTGGGATTTTATTCCATTCCAACGCTACTTCTGTGTTGAAGATCTATCTACAACCAAGTCATAACCTCCTGGCAGAGGCAACCAGCACGAAAACATCCTTTTACTTAGCAAAAACTGACATTGAGTTAGTCGATTTTGACGCTTTTGAAAGGTTTGACGTTTTTTCTTTTTATGGGTCTCGCTGGGTGTAACAACGTTTTTATTAACTGTTTCGCTCGCATTTCCTAAATACACGCCAACAACCACCAGCAACCGTAAGCTCGAAAGCTCTTTGGTTTTGCACATGGTGAGGACTGAAGATATTATAGGTCGGATTCTCTTTCTTGAAGTTTACCAATAAAATTCTGGCATTTCTGGGCCCCACAGACTGGGACTTTATTTATAAAAACTGACATTTGTTGGGTTGGTTGGGGTTTTTCTTTTTACATAGAAGAGCCACAAGGTTTCCTTTTGGGTACTGAGGTTAAGGTTAGGTTTAGTTCACATTATCTCAGTAGAAGTTTCTCGAAAGGATAGTAAGACAAAAGTGTGTGTGTGTGTGTGTGTGTGTGTGCACGCACCTAAATAGAGAGAAAGTATTGTAAATAACTCTTGTGCATAGTCCTGCTCTCTATCTTCAGTGCAGTTCCACAGTGTCTGGCACACCTGTGTAGTCAAAAGCCAGTCCTGAGGCCCAAAGTCCCGCAGACAATCGATCAACCTGCGCGAGAAAGGAGAAGGAGGAATAAAAGCAAACCAAAACAGAAAGCAACAGAGATGCAGGGGATTTACGCAGCGTGATAAGCAACGGAACGGCTTACTTGTGTGTGGCTCCTTCCTCGTTTATCACGGTTCTGTTCTTGGGATCCACGGAGAGGTTTGTGAGGACTCCACATGCCGAGAAGCACATGTCGGGATTCTTGGAGTCCAGTAGAGCCACCACGAACTGGAGCACTGACGCGCAAAAAGCACACGTTTAACTTTCACCACTCGGTGTCAAATCCTGTTACCGATTCATACCTACACTTTAAAACACACACACACACACACACACACACCTTTGTTTGTGATGATAAACTGCTGTACTTCTTCGATCTGAGAGAGGTTACCGAACACACGTATAGCTTCCAAAACTGCATCCGTATTTGTGCTTAATAACAGCCGAAGCAACACTGCACACAAGCACAGTCAAGAAAGAATATGATTATTATTAGTATGATTATTATTACATTCATTTGATGTGAAAACAGGTAGATTTTATGTTCCTACACTTGGAGACGTGTGCATGCTGGACGCGGACGACGGAGCCCTCTCCTTGGTAGTAGGACAAGTTGTTGATAGCGGTCGAAGCGTTTACTACTAACTCGGTACTCTCCTCCACGGACCTGAGCTCTGAAACACAAGGGGGCGAAGGTCAGAAATGGAAGAGACGCTGATCAAAAACAAGAACGGACACTGCTGAAATGTTCCGCACTGAAACAATCTCACCGAACAGGCTACACAGCTAACAGTCCAGGCTCTTGTCATATCAAAACTGGAATACTGCAACTCCCTGCTCTCGCTCCTCCCCACCAGCTCCATCAACCCCCTCTAGGTGATTCAGAATGCAGCAGCACGCCTCGTCTTCAAAGAGCCCAAAAGAACTCACGCCACACCCCTCTTCATATCCCTCCACTGGCTTCCTGTAGCCGCCCGCATCAAATTCAAGGCCTTGATGCTCACGTACAAGACCTTATCTGGAACAGCACCCTCCTACCTCAACACTCTCCTTGAGGCTTACATTCCCTCACGCAATCTTTGATCAATTAGCGACTGACGCTTAGTAGTGCCTACTCAACGTGACTCAAGGTCCCTTTCCAGAACCCTCACACTAACTGTCCCTCAGTAGTGGAATGAACTTCTTAATTTATTTATTTAATTATTTATTTTATCCAGTTTCATTTTTATTGTACATTTCTGCTGAACATATCTACTGAACATTTCTGTTGAACTTCTAACCTCAATCTGGACCACAGAATCTCTCACCATCTTCAAAAACAGCTAAAGACCCACCTCTTCTTTTAACACCTAACCAACCCCTAAAATGCCAACCCCACATTATCCTAAAAGCCCGCCTCTATTCTGTGCACTTTTCTTCTCTAGAACTCAATTAAAAATCTTGTATGGTAGCACTACTCGTATTGTTCTCTGCTTGATATATGGCTTTGCTTGTATTTTTCTCATTTGTAAGTCGCTTCGGATAAAAGCGTCCGCTAAATGAATAAATGTAAATGTAAACAATGCATACGGTAAATATTCGATTTATCTAACACGTCGCACGTCTTGCTTTTGCTCCCTTTCATGTCGAGCGTCAAGCCCAAACTTCTCTCAGGTGGTTTAGAAACAGCTCAAAAGCGTTTCTTTTTTTTTTGTATTTTTTTTGTTATGACTCACAATCCTGATATTAAGTGATAAAATGAATATTACAGCACTTGCGAGAGCAATATGCAGCATCCTGTTCGAATATAGACTTGTGGTTTGCATTGTCAATTTTGGTGTCACCGTGCAAGCGCGCGAGCCATTCAGGAGGCACGTATGCTGCCGAGAACATCTCTCACTCTCTGTTTGTCTCGGTTTCTTTTTTCCATCTGGTTTTAGGTCTTTTTTTTTTCTTTCTTTCTTTTTTAAGCGTCATAAAAACAGGAAGTGATTTTAATATACCCAGACACAGGCCAGATGTGTGAGAACTGTCTCGGTCTCCACGAACGCTTACGTTTTTTGCGACTGTGCCTGAGTCTATATCGTTCAAACTATTTCTTCCTTTCAAAAGTGATGTGGTGTTTCACTTGACAAAACAATACTGTTGCTTATAACACAATCACATGCATCAGGTGTTGTTGACCTGTTTCTTGAAATATTGTGATGTGATGTGACCCCCCAGCCCCAACACCCCCCCAACACACACACACACACACACACACACACACACACAATATATATATTAATAAATGAATTAATTCAGTGCATTCTGCCCAGTTTCAGACTGAGATTTTAAATCACTAGAAAAAAAAACTGATTTTTTAAAATGGAACTGCTGATAAACGATATCTTTCTTTTTCTTAACAGGAAACGAACCACCTCTTCACCTCTCCCCAAGCTGTGCAAAATCTCCCATGCAGGACTGAAAGTGGCTTTCGGTTTGCACCTAAAAACCACATAACATTTCTGTGTCTCGGAAATCTGTGAAGAATAGTGTGTGTTTATCAAAACAGACTCGGGGAAATGACACCAGTACAGTTGGCCACTTCTTGTTATGTGCAGTGCTGTGTGCTGGGGATTGTTGCTGGAAATCGGTGCGTCTGTGTGGCGGTACAAACAGGTGAAATGTTTACGGTTGCTGCATAATTGTGTGCCTCTGCAGTTTTTGGTTTTAAAAAAGTGTGTGTGTGTGTGTGTGTGTGTGTGAGAGAGAGGGAAATGATAACTGCTGATTAGACAATTGTCCTACTTGCTTTTAGAGCAGGAAATGCTAACTGCGTCTTCATCCTTCCGTGCCAGCTCAAAAACTCCCACATAGGACCAGAAGTGAAATTCGGTTTGTACCTAATAACCTCCAAAAAGTTTAGACTCCACCAATACACAGTCAGACAGGTGGTGTACAAATGGAGGAAATTCAAGACCATTATTACCCTCTCTAGGTGTGGAGACCAACACGTGTAATAGTCCACAGGTCAGAAAGGAACCTAGGGTAACTTCTAAGCAACTAAAGGCCTCTGTCACATTGGCTAATGTTAATGTTCATGATTCCAACATCAAGAGAACACTGAACAACAATGGTGTGCATGGCAGGGCTGAAGGAGAAAGCCACTGCTCTGAAAAAAAAACATTGCTGCCTGTCTGCATTTGCTGAAGATCACGTGTGAAAGGTTTTGTGGCTGGATCAGACCAAAATAGACCTTTTTGGTTTAAACGAGAAGCGTTATGTTTGGATAAAGGAAAACACTGCATTTCAGCATAAGAACCTTATCCCATCTGTGAAACATGGTGGTGGTAGTATCGTGGTTTGGACCTGTTTTGCTTCATCTGGACCAGAACGCCTTGCCATCATTAATGGAACAATGAATTCTGAATTATACCAGCGAATTCTAAAGGAAAACATCAGGACACCTGTCTGTGATCTGAATCTGAAGAGAAAGTGGGTCATGCACCAAGACACTGATCTTAAACATACGTCATTCTACCAAAGAATGGGTCAAGAAGAATAAAATTTATATTTTGGAGTGGCCAAGTCCTGACCTTAACCCAATAGAATTGTTGTGGAAGGACCTGAAGCAAGCAGTTCATGTGAGGAAACCCACCAATATCCCAGAGTTGAAGCTTCTCTGTACTGAGGAATGGGATTAAATTCCTCCAAGTCAATGTGCAGGACTGATCAACAGTTACCGCAAACTTTTAGTTGCAGTTATTGCAGCACAAGGGGGTTCTTTTTATTTAGGTCATATTTATGCAGAAAGCACCACTGTATACAGTATGCTTGGGTGCAGGCGTGCATGTGTGCTTGTGTGTGTGTGTGCTTATGTGTGTGTGAGTGTGTGTGTTTATTCTTGCTCACCTATCACTTTCAGTAGTAGCTGCACAAACAGTGTATTGGCTGCCAGTGCCGTGCCTACAGCGGGATGAATGGACAGGTTGGCCAACACTCGAATCAGCTTGATGAGGACGTCCTCATCCTCATGCGTATAATTCTCAGAGTTTGGAGGATTCTTGGAGACTTGCAGGTAGCTCTGGAAAAGTTCTAAGAGAATGTCTATGGACCTTTCCTCCTCATATACTCTCTCTCTCGCATCATTGCTCCGAGCCGCCAGGTTTCCTAATGTGAACAGGAGACGTACCACCAATGCCTAAAAACCATGCAGAGAAACAGTGTTTGTGTGTGTGTGTGTGTGTGTATAAAGTCATGGACGAAATCATTGGCACCCCTGGAACTTTTCCAGAAAATGCAACATTTCTCCCAGAAAAGTGTTGCAATGACAAATGTTTTGGTATACACATGTTTATTACCTTTAAGTGCATTGGAACAGCACAAAAAAGCAGAAGAAAAAAGGCAAATTTGACATCATTTTACACAAAACTCCCAAAATGGACCGGACAAAATCATTGGCACCCTATTAAAACTGTGGGTAAATAATTTAATTTCAAGCATGTGATGTTCATTTAAACTCACTGAAGCCAGTTAGAGTGTATAAAAGTTGGCTCAACCTTTGTGTTGTGTGCCTGTGTGTGCCACACCAAGCATGGAGAAGAGAAAGAAGAGCCGAGAATTGTCTGAGGACTTAAGAAGCAAAATTGTGGAAAAATATCAACAATCTCAAGGTTACAAGTCAATCTCCAGAGATCTTAAAGTTCCTTTGTCCACTGTGCGCAATATAATCAAGAAGTTTATAACCCATGGAACTGTGGCAAATCTCCCTGGACGTGGACGGAAGAGAAAAATTGATGAAAGAATGCACCGCAGGATAGTTTGAATGGTGGATAAACAACCTCAGTCAACTTCCATGCGAATTCAGGCTGTCCTGCAGACTCAGGGTGCATCAGTGTCAGCTCAAACCATACATCGTCATCTGAATGAGAAGCGCTATGGCAGGAGACCGAGGAGAACCCCACTTCTGACACAGAGGCATAAAAAAGCCAGACTGCAGTTTGCAAAAATGTACCTGAGTAAGCCTCAATCCTTCTGGGAGAACGTTTTGTGGACAGGTAGAGCTTTTTGGCAAAGCATGTCATTCTACTGTTTACAGAAAACGGGAGTAGGCCTACAAAAAAAAGAACACAGTACCTACAGTCAAACATGGTGGAGGTTCAAGGATGTTTTGGGGTTGTTTTGCTGCCTCTGGCACTGGGTGCATTGACTGTGTGCAAGGAATCATGAAATCTGGAGACTATCAAAAGATTTTGGCCCATAATGTAGGGCCTAGTGTCAGAAAGCTGTATCTGCGTCAGAAGTCATGGGTGTTTCAGCAGGACAATGACCCGAAACATACCTCAAAAAGCACCCAGAAATGGTTGGAGACAAAGCACTGGAGAATTCTGAAGTGGCCATCAATGAGTCTGGATCTAAATCCCATAGAACACCTATGGAGAGATCTCAAAATTGCTCTTGCGAGAAGGCACCCTTCAAATCTGAGAGACCTGGAGCAGTTTTGAATAGAAGAGTGGTCCAAAATTCCAGTTGAGAGGTGTAGGAAGCTTGTTGATGGTTATAGGGAGCGATTGGTTTCAGTTATTTTCTCCAAAGGGTGTGCAACCAAATATTAAGTTGAGGGTGCCAACAATTTTGTCCGACCTAATTTTTGAGTTTTGTGTAAAATGATGTCAAATTTGCCTTTTTTCTTCTGCTCTTTTGTGCCGTTGCAATGCACTTAAAGGTAATAAACATGTGTATACCAAAACATTTGTCATTGCAACACTTTTCTGGGAGAAATGGTGCATTTTCTAGAAAAGTTCCAGGGGAGACAATAATTTCGTCCATGACTGCATGTATGTGTATGTGTCTGAATTTACAAGATGTCATAAGTCCTAAGTTCATATATACATTATAAACTAGTAGAAATCAGGATGGATTCAGTTGCCTATAAACCATTTAACCTATAAACCATTTCTTCTTTACCCAGGAGACAGAGCTCATGTTATGTTCTCTGCAATAAGGAAGTCAAAAAGGGACAGTATGTTCCTACAGAAGAGGTCTGTGGGTGTGTGTTTATGTCTTCGCAACGCTGGATGCACGTATAAGGGTTGTTTTTTGGTGTTTTTTTTTTTTTAAGTTTTAACAAAACAGGAGGGAGAGAAGTTAAATGTTTTGTGAATAGAAACACACACACACACACACACACACAAAAGTATTCAAAAGTGTGTGTGTGTGTGTGCGTGAGAGAGAGAGAGAGAGAGAGAGAGAGAGAGTACATGGCTTTACTGTGCTTATGTTTTGCCTGGACTCACCTGTTTCCTGCTGTGTTTGCACAACAGGGCTAAAAATAGCCTGTAGCAGCTCGAAGTCTTGGCTAGCGCATAGCAGCACTCAGCATATGAGGACAGTTTGCTGGAGACACACACACATGCACATGCGTTAACGTTTAACGTTAGATTGTGATTGGGCTGAGAAAACAGTTCTGTGATGGAATCTTAGTGAGCTCAGTGAAACAGACAGGAAGAACATCAGTGAAAGGAGTTTCGAGTGGTCAGTTCATGTGGTGTTGCAAAAAAATAAATAAATAAATAAAAAATGTATATATATTATATATCAATGTTGACACAGGGACTCAAGAAAAGTTCTTATCTTTTCTGAGGGTCATTACAGAGTTTGTATGGAATATGAGATGTCTCTCACCTAAATATCCTGGCTACGTTAAGGCAGATGTCTTGGTCTTCTTGCCGATGATCCATAACTGCGCACAACGTAGAGAAGACATTGTTGGACAAAAAGGAAGAACGAGACTCGGACAGGTCGGCCATGTTTCGCAGAGCTCCCGTCACCTGCAATGGGGTCAAGAGGTCATTAAACCTTTGCTTCAATGTGTATATAAAAACACTTCCCTTACTACCCTACACTACCGGTCAAACATTTGGACATGCGCGACTGAAATGTTTCTCATGATTTGAAAAACCTTTTGATCTAAAGGTGTATGATTAAATGTGTGAAATCGGTGTTGTAGACAGAAATAGAATTGTGCCGACATATTCATTTCTTTCATTAGACTTGGAGTGAAATATTCTGAAAAGCAGCCAATAAGGGTCCGATATATGTGGGTCCGATATATGTGGGAACAGTATTTGAACATAATACTGTTTAAAAATCATCTCAGACAAAAAGATAAGAACTTTTCCGGTACAAAATCTGTATTTGTTCAGTCTGTATTTTCCATAAATACATTTATAGAAATTCTAGGCGATTAAAAAAAAGGTGTCTACTTTGATTTATTTGGGATTTTATTATTTATTTATCACAACATAATTCCCATAGTTCCATTTGTGTTCGTCCATGGTTTTGATGACTATTATTATTATTATTATTATTATCCATCCATCCATCTTCTACCGCTTACTCCTTCTTCAGGGTCGCGGGGGAACCTGGAGCATTGGGCACAAGGCGGGGTTCACCCTGGACAGGGTGCCAGTCCATTGCAGGGCACAATCACATACACACTCACACATTCATACACTATGGACACTTTAGACACACCAATCAGCCTATTATTATTATTATTATTATTATTAAATGTGGGGAAAAAACGAGCGGTAGTCAAAAGATATAGTACCCTGATTAATCTCGTCCATTAATAATTATCTCTCAAACTCACATCATTTTTGCCTGGCAAACCGAATTTGCTTTCATTTTCATTTTCAATTTGCTCAGGAAATTTATTTAGGAAGATGTAAAGATTTACATTCCTTACTCCTATAGAAAAAAAAGCCATCCTTTGGACTGAAACATCCAGCCAGAACTAACAAGCTCAGTATGGATTTAAAAGAGAGGAGGGAAAAAAAGGAAGAAGGAAACTTTCCCAGACGACAAAAAAAAACCAAGCCAAGGAAATGAGCATAAAACAATCCAGCCTGTGTTAGGACCTTGAGTGACCCCACCCTTCCATTTTGTCCAGTTTAGTTTGATTCTGAGAAATTTCTAGGTGGGGTTCAGAGACAGCTTGTTCCTGCACTACCAAAACTTACTGAGGGAAACATACTGTAGCATGTCGACAACACAAACCGTCCAAGCATTTCTGGTCATAAAGAATGACTTCGGTTCAACTCTCTTTCCTTATGAGAATCTGTATTTGTTCTGTCTGCTAGAGGAGCTCATGGTAACATCTGCAGTGATTCTGAATGGAGCTGATGATATAAAGGTTGTGTGTTATATACTGTGTGTTCATCACGGAGTACAACGTTTAGGATTATGTTCCATCGTTGTAGGCGTTTGAAAGCTACCCACCTGGACCAGTATATGTCCCGTGATAGGATGCTGGCCATGTCCTGCTAACGTGTGATGGTCATTAGGGAAAGCTTTAGGGTCTGTCGGCTGAATCAGTTGCTGACAGAGACGGAGTGAGACTGCGATGAAGTCTTTAGCTAGGAGCAGCCTGGCGAGGGTGCTGTTTCCTGAGAGGAGCTTTAGGGAGCCCATGCAGTACAGCACGGTCTCTCCTCTGCTATTAAAATCCTCACACTGTATCAGTGAGAGGAGGGAATCTAATACAAACACACACACACACACAGAATAAGCTGACTGTGAAACACAGTTAATGACTGATCAGAGTGAATGAGTTACACGGGAACAGAGACGCACCTATAACGGGGTTGTCCTGGAACAGGAAGTCGTTTCTGGAACTCCGACTTATATTAAAGACGAGCTTGCAAATGTTTAGCAAGTTGTTTCCGCTGACATTAAGCTGAAATGACACACCGGTAGATAAGATCTAAGTTTCTCTTGTTAAACGTTAACGTTCTTCATTTAAACCTGGTACGTCGTTGTCGTTACAGTGAGGGAAAGAAGTATTTGATCCCCTGCTGATTGTGTACGTTTGCCCACTGACAAAGAAATGATCAGTCTATAATTTTAAGGGTAGGTTTATTTGAACAGTGAGAGACAGAATAACAACAAGAAAATCCAGAAAAACACGTCAAAAATGTTATAAATTGATTTGCATTTTAATGAGGGGAAATAAGTATTTGACCCCCTCTCAATCAGAAAGATTTCTAGCTCCCAGGTGTCTTTTATACAGGTAACGAGCTGAGATTAGGAGCATAATCTTAAAGGGAGTGCTCCTAATCTCAGTTTGTTACCTGTATAAAAGACACCTGTCCACAGAAGCAATCAATCAATCAGATTCCAAACTCTCCACCATGGCCAAGACCAAAGAGCTGTCCAAGGATGTCAGGGACAAGAACTACACGGGAGGATCTTGTCAATGATCTCATGGCAGCTGGGACCATAGTCACCAAGAAAACAATTGGTAACACACTATGCCTTGAAGGACTGAAATCCTGCAGTGCCCGCAAGGTCCCCCTGCTCAATAAAGCACATATACATGCCCGTCTGAAGTTTGCGAATGGACATCTGAATGATTCAGAGGACAACTGGGTGAAAGTGTTGTGGTCAGATGAGACCAAAATGGAGCTCTTTGGCATCAACTCAACTCGCCGTGTTTGGAGGAGGAGGAATGCTGCCTATGACCCCAAGAACACCATCCGTCAAATGGGTCGTGGATGGGTATTCCAGCATGACAATGACCCAAAACACACGGCCAAGGCAACAAAGGATTGGCTCAAGAAGAGGCAAATTAAGGTCCTGGAGTGGCCTAGCCAGTCTCCAGATCTTAATCCCATAGAAAATCTGTGGAGGGAGCTGAAGGTTCGAGTTGCCAAACATCAGCCTCGAAACCTTAATGACTTGGAGAAGATCTGCAAAGAGGAGTGGGACAAAAAGTCTCCTGAGATGTGTGCAAACCTGGTGGCCAACTACAAGAAACGTCTGACCTCTGTGATTGTCAACAAGGATTTTGCCACCAAGTACTAAGTCATGTTTTGCAGAGGGGTCAAATACTTATTTCCCTCATTAAAATGCAAATCAATTTATAACATTTTTGACATGTGTTTTTCTGGATTTTCTTGTTGTTATTCTGTCTCTCACTGTTCAAATAAATCTACCATTAAAATTATAGACTGATCATTTCTTTGTCAGTGGGCAAACGTACACAATCAGCAGGGGATCAAATACTTTTTTCCCCTCACTGTATGTTTTTTAGTTTTTTTTTAAAGCAAACGTTCCGTCGTCTACTTACTGCAAGTATGATATTAGCCAGAGTGAGGTTTAGCTGGTCTGATCCCAAATCGATCAGTCGAAACAGTGCACGGAGAACGGCGGACCTTTTCTTAAACCGTCTTCCCAGCAGGCCTTTCTCTGCCAGGACGTTATGGAGACTGGCACAGGCATCACAAAGATGCTCTATAGTCTCTTTTGACACGATTCCTCCTGAATGTACACAAGTTAGAGAGAGATATAGTTCAAAGACAGTTCAAAGACAACAGAACGATATACTTAAAATCGGATGTGCACTGGCCGTGCCCAGAAAACAGGGGACGTCCCCTGGACATCGCAAAGGTCCACTTAGTCCAATTAGCATTTGGTCAGGTTTATACTGTTCGCTGGCGGACGTTCCGAGGACGTCAGAGTCATAACATAAAGCATAACATTACTGAATGTGTTAATTTCAGTGAAAGTCCGATAAGCCGCTGGACATCCTGTGAACGTCCCATTCAACGTCCATAGGACGTCAAGGGGACCCTACACATGGACATTCAAGGGACGTTCGTAGAACGGGTATGTCCTGGGGATCTTTTTTGTCAGCTGGGTGGGTAAAAAATTATTTCTGATATTACAGTGTGAACACAAGTCTTAAACGAGTCAACAGTTACGGTAAACAATTTATGATCTGCATTTCATTTTATTTTGCCAAAACAGGTCTGTTGACATTTCACTGACATTTATCTAACACCCACTGACAGTTAATCTTGGGCCCACAGTCTTCTGTAGCTTTCATCTATGCATATATTTCAAAACCAATGTGATCTAATGCAGTATGTCCTGATAATAAAGCATGATTTTTTTTCCTTTTTTTTTTAAACCTATTTGAGTCTTTAAGTTCACTGTCCCACACTTTGCAAGTTTACCATCAGGCAATGGGAAGTACAAACGATGAGGTTTTCAAAAGCTATTTTTGGTTATAATAAATGTTGTTCCGCTATTCTGGTCTTGGCTGCTTCGTCTCATCCTGTCTGGTGCCCTCGTGCCACTCGGCAGTTTGTTACGCGGAAGCCGATAGGCACTTGGGCACGATAAATATTTGATATTTATCTTTCAAATGCATTTCCATTCCATTTTTTAAAGTGCTTAAATATTTATGTACTGCCATTAGATTTCATTTCTATTCCTGCACTTCTCTTTTGAAAGTTCAAGGCATTGCCAGACCCAATACACATCTTTTTTTTTTTTTTAGCCTTTTTTCCCCAAAACCAGGACATTTAACACACTACATTACTTTACTTTCCTTGTAAATAGGAGGACTAACCATTTTTTAACACTTTACAGAGATTTGTACTGGTCATTTTAAATGTTCTTCCAAATATGAATGTAGCAACATATATACATATGCACATATACAGTGCGTACATACAGTACACAGAATTGATTAATTTCCTCCAGTGACAGAACAGCAATTCATTAATTAGCATATTTTTAAAACATTTTAGTCTTCCTTATCACATGACAGCTACCAGATGGAGAGGGTGAAGGCTAACACATGCTTCATCTGAGACACATGAAACCAGAAACCAACCAAGCACATCTTTTCAAACTCACATAGGGGAGAGAGAGAGAGGGAGAGAGAGAGAGAGAATGCCATCCCACTCACCTGTATTAAGATGATTTATGTTTAAGACACAATCTGCTATCATAATATAAAGATTTATTGTCATGTGTAACAATGTTTTTGAATAGTGAGGTCCAATTCAGTTAAATTCAGAAACTATTGGAATGGCAAGACCAGTTTCACCTGTGAAGACTGCATTTGCTGTTAAAAAGGATAAACCAACATGAAGATCAGAGCGCTGTCTATGGGAGAAAAGCGAGCAAATTTAAAGCTGAGGAAAGAGGGGAAAATCTATCAGAGGTCGAACAATTTGGCATGTCCTGAAAAAGAAAGAAACCACTGGTGTACTGAGCAACAGACTAAGTTGTACTAACACCCAGACATGGAAAAGGTCGGCCAAGGAAAACAACAACAGTTGATGAAAAAAAACATTATGAGAGCTGTGAAGAAAAATCAAAAAACAACAGTCAGTGACATCACCAACAACCTCCACAGGGCAGGGGTGAAGGGATCACAATCCAACATTTGAAGAAGACTTATGTAGAAATATAACGGCCTTACCACAAGATGCAAACCACTCATCAGCAGTAAGAATCTGAAAGCCAGATTAGAATTCGCAAAGAACTCATTAACCTCTACCAAAGTGATGGAAAAGTATGGAGGAAGAAAGGATCTGCTCATGATCCAAAACATACAAGCTCGTCTGTTAAACATGGTGGAGGTAGTGTCATGACTTGGGCTTGCATTGCTGCTTCTGGAACAGCCTCACTAATCTTTACTGATGATGGAACTCATGATGGTAGCAGCAGAATGAATTCAGAAGTTTACAGGAACATTTTGTCTGCAAATTTACAGAGAAACGCATCCAAATGAATCTGGAGGAACTTCATCATGCAGCAAGACAATGATCCAAAACACACCGACTGTTGACTACTCTACAATGACTTCATCGGGGGGGGAAAAGTGGAAGGTTTTAGACAGGCCAAGTCAATCACCAGACATTAACCCAGTTGAGCAGCATTTCACCTACTGAAGAGGAGACTGAAGAGAGCAACCTCCCAAAACAAACAACAGAAAGAAGCTGCTGTAATAGCCTGGAAAAGCAATACATAAGAAGAAACCAACAGTTTGGTGATGTCAGAGAGTCACAGGTTGATGCAGTTATTGCATATTTTGCATAACTTCCTATACTTTTGCTCTCCGATAAATTGGGTGGCGTGATACGAACGGTTCTATGTTTTATGTTGTTTAACAAATCTAGATGTAAATACCAGGAAATACAAGCTGAAATCGTAAACTCTCGTTTCATATCCGTCTTTTGATCTCAAACCCAAATGTCTTTGGTGTACAGCACAAACAAAAAATGAATTTGCCTTGCCATTCTAGTAGTTTTAGAGGGGAATGTATACACCTTAAATCCTATGGTGTAGTTAATGATCACCTGGAGAAAAAGACTCAAACATCTGCAGAATAGGAAGCACTTCAGAGGTCCAGAAGACAGATTCATCAGTGGCATCACTTCCTGCCTTGTCTCCGCAGCCACGCTCAGCATCTGACAGAGAACAGATGGACCGCAAACACCAGTTAAAATATTGATGCTCTACACCTACCCGATTCACATCGGCGGTTCTCTCAGTTTCACCCATTTGTATAGAAAATACAGGATGTTCAGCATAGCATGAAAAGGTCAAACGCTATGCGCCTACACATCCTTTGATTAGCCTGGGTTCTGTGCAGACACCTCAGTGACTGAACATTTGCATTCTGAGCATCATGCAGGAAGCTGTCTCTGCGAGTAGGAACTATTCTACAAGCCACTGTGTTTTGGATCAGTGCAATGAAAGGTGGATCTGTTGTCAAACCTATGAATCAGGCTTTGGAGTTAGCGAGTAGTTCAAACTGATAAACAAATCGCAGGAACATAGCCATGGTTGGGGAGAAAACAAACCTGTTTTTGTTCCTTTTGCTTGAGATAAGTCAGCGCTGCTGGGCCGTTGAGTTCCACTAATAACACACACACACACACACACGAACACATTTAACAGCAATCTGCCAACAGTCCATCGTAAACATTTTTAGCAAATAAATACAACACAATATACTAAAAGTGTATTTTGTAGATATGTGCTTAAAACATTTAAAAGCTTGCCACAAGGTGTCCCTGTTGTAATGTTCTATACACACAGTGTACAGTACCAAACAGGTCTGTTCGTGTCTGATCTGACCCATGCCTGCCACCGTGCTTTACTCCCAGCAGTACTAACAATCTCTGACACATCTGGAGGTTTGCATAATGTGAATACATGCAAACTGGCCGGAGTGAAAATGTGCATGCAACAGACAGGAAACCACAAGATTGTGTGCTTGCGTCCAAGTTGTTCGTGCAACGTCATAGTGAGTCTTATCTTAAAAACGGCATTATCCCTCAATATGGCTGATACATGGTGATAAACAACTTATTCCTTTTTGTGCTGTCTTGAAAAATAAACGTGTTACATGTTTCAGTGTCTTTAAATGAACTTATTGGAGGTACAGAATGACATGCTGCTGATGGGTAGCACAAACTTTTTTTTTTCAGTCTACAGCTGGGCATATTTTGGGCATCGATTTTTTCTTGGCCCTCATAATGACTTGATAATGCCTCTTTGTTGATGGACTCCTTTAGTCAGAGACATGATCTCATCGTGAGAGTCTTGAGCGAAACTACATTGGCGGTCGACAGAGCAGCCTGCCCTCATAATCTAATACTGCTCCATTATCAACTATATCAGAGAGAGAGAGAGAGAGAGAGACAGAGAGAGAGAGAGAGAGAAAGAGAGAAAGGGAAAGAGAGAAAGTGAGCGAGAGGGAGAGAAAGAAAGAGAGAGACAGATAAAAAGAGGGTAGAGAAAGAGAAAGAAAAAGAGAGAGTGAGCGAGAGGGAGAGAAAGGGAGAGAGAAAGAGAGAGATGTGTGTGTGTGCGCATTACTTCGTTTACCTGGCTACGAGTGGTCTGGAAGAACACATCATTATTTGAACTTGCTGCCTATATTATAGGGTTCACGCTGTTGATATGATCGCAAAGCAATTTCAATCATGGCTACACGTTCATGCAGAGACACGACTTGACATTTCCCCACAGTCAGCAGAAAGACAACTGTCTTCTCAGATTTTTCTGAAAAGCTTGATTCGAACGTAAACTAATTTAGCTGAATGAAATGATGGATATGAGCTTTAATTGGTGTGTGTGTGTGTGTGTGGGGGGGGTGTATTTACATTACATCCAAATCAGGTGTACGGTGTAGGAATTACAACACTTTCTATATCTACCCTCTTTTTTATGGGACCAAAAGTAATTGAACAAACTTGTATGATCATGGATTAAATTGTCGTTTCTAATACTTGGTTGGAAATCTTATGCAGTCAATGACTGGAACTGATAGATGTCACCAGACGTTTGGTTTCTTCCTCGGTGATGCTCTGCCAGGTGTTTCCTGCAGCTGTCTTCACTTCCTGCTTGTTCTTGGGTCGTTTTGTCTTCAGTTTTGCTCTCTGATAGGTTTGGTGGCTTGCTTCAGTGGCAGTTAGAGTGCTTTTGGACTTCAAATTGAGACTTAACTGTAACAGATTCCAAATGCAAATGCTACTACTCTAGACCTTTAATTAGTGTGGTCAAGTTGTGTCAGAAAGATCATATTGACGAGTTGAACACACACGAACGCCACCACAAAGTCATAATTACGAATGGGAAACTCTGGATTTTCTTTGAGCTCTGAGTTTCCCGAGTTGTGGATGTGTCAGTAACAAAACAAAACAAAACAAAAAAACATGGTGGAATCAATGGATGCAACGTCTGCAGCTGACGGTAAATTTGTCGAAATTGAATGTTTACTCGTCTCGTCAGAAGCTGATTTCAGTTATTATGTGCTTGCTATTTTTATTTAGTATAAAACAAGCTCACATCCTGCACAAAAATACAATAGCATTGTACAATTACCATATAATATGTAATGATAAAGTTTACAGTGGCTTCATAAATTGATTAAAACATTTTTTAAAAGCAAAACACATTTAATATGCAATCTTTGTTCTTCATTTTCCGGAAGTAGAGCAGTTTTTTTGTAGTTAATTAAGAGAAGGTACACCTCCATCTCGCGCCAACCAAAGTCCCTCAAACGCACCTAATCTTGTAAGGACTTCCCAGGACGACCTGAACGCACAGTCAGCACATTTACATGGACAACAATAATCCAATATTAACCCGGTTAATACAATACTCCGATTAAGACACTAGCATGTAAACAGCTATTTTTTATTACCTTAATCTGATTAAAGTCATACTCGAAGTAAACACAAATGGAATTAAGACCTGTGGAGTATTCCTGTTTTAGTCGCATTATCGATGTGTGTTACAGACATGTACACACCTTAATCACACTATTAACGTTGAGTGGGAGTTTTCACCACATTTTGTGACAGGACACGACCACACACGGCTGTGCTCAACCGTTTTACGGCAAACAAGAGAGCACGGCTGCGTCCCAAACCGCGCACTTACCTACTACAATGGCAAGAAAAGGTATGTGAACCCTTTGGAATTTCATGGTTTTATTTCATGTTAAAGTGCTTAATGTGCAATTTCATGTTAATGTGTTTCTTGTACAGAGCAAACTAGAAAAGATTGAGTGGTTTTTATCAGTTAAAGTAGCTGTAGTCCACATCTCCAAACTCATTTTCTTAACGAGACTCCAGGTGTGCAAAAAAAAAAAAAAAGCTTTTTTGAGGTCATTAACTCAAGGGTTCACATACTTTTTCCACAAGCCATATGAGGTTTTTTGGTTGTTCTCAATAAAGACATGAGGGATCAGAATTTTTTTGTGTTATTACTTTAGACACATTATATTTGTCAATACCCCTGACTTAGATGAAGATCAGATCACATTTTATGAAAATTTATTCAGAAAACCATGAAATTCCCAAAGGTTCACATTCTTTTTCTTGCCACTGTATATAGTAGGAGAAATACATGTATCTGGTCTACTATCTAGTAGGTAAGTATGCCGTTTGGGACGCAGCCCACAGCTTCAAGCAGTCGTTTATTTGCACGTATAGCGTGACAAATAATTACCTTGAAGCGTTCATAAAATTTAAAATAAGAACACCCAAAACTGTATATGGTCCCATAACGAAGACGAACTGTAGGTCGATACGAGAAATTCTGGAGAGAACGTCGGACGGTGTGGCGCGGTAACGTAATGACGTGGGCTGTTAATTGATCTATGTTCTATAACATGTAAAACCTGAACATGAAAGGAATATTCTAAAAGCGACTCATGTAAAAACCTTAATCACAATATTGTCTTATTCAGATTAAGGTCCATAATTAGATTACTGCTGTCCATGTAAACATATTCAGTAAATCCTTACTGATAAGGTAGGGAATAACCTACACCTGGATATGGGAGATACTGGCTGAGCAGCCAATTCTCAAAGTGGGGATCATGTACAAAATAAGATGCTGTAATTCCTACACCGTTCACCCAATTTGTATGTAAATACCCTCAGGTTAAAGTTGAAAGTCTGTATTTGGAGCTCATATTCTGTATTTTATGTTGTTTTGCAGTACTGAGTAGCCACTAAATGTGGGAGGTGATTGTATTTCACTTCTGTTTAGCTCATCTGGTGTATTTTGGATTTTCTGGTAATTTCCACATTACGTTTGGAAAAAACAGATGATAACATATCCACCTAGGACTTTTCACAATGGTAGAATGCCATAAATGTGGCACTTTGAATATTTCCGCACTATTTCCCACCGATAATTGATTTCCTTCCCAATAAAGCAATTCATCAAGACTGACTTTATTACTGAAATCCTTCAATCTATTTTAAAAGCCTGATACGTTAACAGACCAAGTTCCTGCTGACTATGGCTCGTAATAAGTAGCTGTTACAGATGGAGCAACTGACTATGAAATAGTTCACTGATGTTCTGGATGCGAGTGAGCCACTTACGGTTTTCAACAGCTCCCCAGGTTGCTGTTATGGGCAAGAAGAAATTCTGACAGCTGATAAATAACAAGACAAGCATGAGCAGGGGATGAAATCTAAATAAAGATACCGATAATAAAATGCTGTACCTATGTTTGGTTAGTTTCTGTGTGAGAATTTCGGAGGATATCTCTGTCCTTTCTGGTTTGCAACCGGAATGCAAGAAAAACGACTCTGTGTGCACTTGCTGGGATGGCATCATACCCAAGGTAGGCTTGTCAACATGCTCGGTTTGAGGAACTACAGAAATATAGATACAAAATCACATGCAAACATGCAGAGTGTTTTGAAATGACTAAAAACTCGAGCAAAACCGATTATAAAGGAAAACATTGTTTCTGGGAGAAATGTGGAAAAAACAAATCAAAGAATGTCAGACATAATTAAATTAGTATAAAACAAGTTATAATCACCACTTTAAAGTCACAAACTAGAAAATGTCTATTTATTTTATTAGATTATGTACACTACTAGATTATGTAGATATTGTACACTATTCCCTTTTTGAAGTCCTTGTGAATGAGTTTCAATAAAAACGTCTGCTCACAGCGAAATCAACTGTGTCGAATTAACATCCTACAGTCTTTATACAGTGAAGGAAAAACGTATTTGATCCCCTGCTGATTTTGTACGTTTGCCCACTGACAAAGAAATTATTTTAATGGTAGATTTTAATGGTAGGTTTATTTGAACAGTGAGAGACAGAATAACAACAAAAAAAATCAGAAAAACACATGTCAAAAATGTTATAAATTGATTTGCATTTTAATGAGGGAAATAGGTATTTGACCCCTCTGCAAAACATGACTTAGTACTTAGCAAAACCCTTGTTGGCAATCACAGAGGTCAGACGTTTCTTGTAGTTGGCCACCAGGTTTGCACACATCTCAGGGGGGATTTTGTCCCACTCCTCTTTGCAGATCTTCTCCAAGTCATTAAGGTTTCAAGGCTGACGTTTGGCAACTCGAACCTTCAGCTCCCTCCACAGATTTTCTATGGGATTAAGGTCTGGAGACTGGCTAGGCCACTCCAGGACCTTAATGTGCTTCATCTTGAGCCACTGCTTTGTTGCCTTGGCCATGTGTTTTGGGTCATTGTCATGCTGGAATACCCATCCACAACCCATTTTCAATGCCCTGGCTGAGGGAAGGAGGTTCTCACCCAAGATTTGACGGTACATGGCCCCGTCCATCATCCCTTTGATGCAGTGAAGTTATCCTGTCCCCTTAGCAGAAAAACATCCCCAAAGAATAATGTTTCCACCTCCATGTTTGATGGTGGGGATGGTGTTCTTGGGGTCATAGACAGCATTCCTCCTCCTCCAAACACGGCAAGTTGAGTTGATGCCAAAGAGCTCCATTTTGGTCTCATCTGACCACAACACTTTCACCCAGTTGTCCTCTGAATCATTCAGATGTCCATTGGCAAACTTCAGACGAGCATGTATATGTGCTTTATTGAGTAGGGGGACCTTGCGAGCACTGCAGGATTTCAATCCTTCAAGGCGTAGTGTGTTACCAATTGTTTTCTTGGTGACTATGGTCCCAGCTGCCTTGAGATCATTGACAAGATCCTCCCGTGTAGTTCTGGGCTGATTCCTCACTGTTCTCATGATCATTGCAACTCCATGAGGTGAGATCTTGCATGGAGCCCCAGGCCGAGGGAGATTGACAGTTCTTTTGTGTTTCTTCCATTTGTGAATAATCGCACCAACTGTTATCATCTTCTCACCAAGCTGCTTGGCAATGGTCTTGTAGCCCATTCCAGACTTGTGTAGGTCTACAATCTTGTCCCTGACATCCTTGGAGAGCTCTTTGGTCTTGGCCATGGTGGAGAGTTTGGAATCTGATTGATTGATTGCTTCTGTGGACAGGTGTCTTTAATACAGGTAACAAGCTGAGATTAGGAGCACTCCCTTTAAAATTATGCTCCTAATCTCAGCTCGTTACCTGTATAAAAGACACCTGGGAGCTAGAAATCTTTCTGATTGAGAGGGGGTCAAATACTTATTTCCCCTCATTAAAATGCAAATCAATTTATAACATTTTTGACGTGTTTTTCTGGATTTTCTTGTTGTTATTCTGTCTCTCACTGTTCAAATAAACCTACCCTTAAAATTATAGACTGATCATTTCTTTGTCAGTGGGCAAACGTACACAATCAAATAAAAAAAGCATTTTTTTTTTTAAAAGATGAGTAATTTACTGTATATGCATCATAAATAGTAGACACAAACACCTACACATGCTGCCCTACTGTTACTGTTCCATTCTGTGGATAGAAATGTGCTTATAGCAGATGTTATAAAAGGGTCTATTCTTTCTGTCATTCCAGTGAGTGAGTGATGCACTTAAACAGTTGTCAGGGTGTCTTTTAAAGAGGGTGGATCAAGGTTACGCTAAAAAGGCACTTCAGTCTGTCTTTACAATGGACTGACAGATGAATAGCAAGAAACGAATGGAGGACAGAAGTATTGTGCCAGCAAGCTATTCTGTTATTCAGCAGGACTCTAACCTTTTCTCCCTATCCTGCTCAGTCCTTTCCCTTGTTATCTCTCAATGTTGTTATTTTAGAAGCTTTCATAAAGCTCTCTTATTGGTAACACTCTATCCTGCCTTATTTCTAATGCTTACTATACTGTATATCTGAATTTTAACAAATAACAGGGATTAAAGCTTCAGTCATCAGTTCCAGTGCTGGAGAATCAGTGCACAGTTCAGTGATTGTCCGGCTCTAGTACACCCATTATCCATAGTCTCTTTTTTTCTTTTTAATGAAAACTTTCTTTTTTATAAAAAAAAGAAAGAAAAGAAATAAAAGCAACCCCTTTGAGTCCCTGCAGAGGTTTTAACAGCTTTTTTCAATAAAAACTAAAGCAGTGAAAACCCCCACTGTAAAATCTAAATTAGTATCAAACATATAATATATACACATAATAACACAAAGTGTTATTGTGTCATAAAACATAAGAGCCAATTAGGTCACAATATGCAAATGTATGCATGCTGCATTTGTTTACTAGAGTTGGGGGCGTTTCTAATTTACATATTTATAGAATCTGTTTTTATTGATGCCACCCCCCGTTTCCTTTTTTATTACTTTCTTACTTCTTCATTCTTTACAATGGTTCCACACGTTAATTTTTTTGCTGTGTTATCCTATAAATTAACATTGTCTATCTAAAATACCTCAATCGAGATCACGGGCTAATATTGTGCAGTAGGTCACAAACTACTCTGTAGAGTGTATTTATTTGAGTGTCCACATACCATTTGAGTGTTGTGTCATAGAGGGTACCAGAGTAAGCGATCTTGCTCTGACGAGCCTTGTCCGAGCACTTCCAGAACCTCTTTTGTCCAAACGTTCAACTGGAGGTTTGGGTAAACCTTTCTCAGCTTCATTGTAGTCTAGATCCAGTGAAAGTGGCAACCTGGGCTTCTGATTTAAAATAAGTTGTTAGCATTCGCGCCGCCTAATCAGACAAATTTTCAAAAGAGTTTGGAAAAATTGCCTTACGCGTTCCAAAGGCGAGAGGCGGGTCCCTGAACTCGGCCTGGAATCAGGAGCCTCGAAATTCCTAGCATGTAGGCTGGAAAATACAAAAAATCTGCATTGCTGAATTCAGAAAATGGAGTACTTTAATAAATGTTTAATGACAAAACTAAAGCAAATTTCAAGGGCTTTTCTTCTTTCTTCTCAGAACCTGAATGAAGATGGCGGTCTGCCATCACGTGTACGGGCTGATCCTCCAAAAAGCTGCCGGTGCTCCTCTCGGGGAGTGAAGGGCCGCTGAGTCCGAAGAGTCCTGAGAGAATGCCGGGCTTCTGTCACTATTTCCGCACTCGTCTGTCTCCTACTGCCATAGCCAAGGTAGAAGGGTCCCTTCTCATCCTGCTTACGCTCCACCGAGGCCATGTGTTGACTGTATGGAACAGTCCGATTTCATGTGACGATAACTCTAGACCACCTGAACCTAAAGATAATAAAGACAAACAAAAATAGACAAACATGCTGACATTTGGAAGAACACTTGGCTTTATTATACCTATCGTATGGCATTTTAAATACTGGCACCTACTTTACTCCATTATGGACTGGATAGCGACCTTGTTTCCTGAGACTCAAATGGACTACAATCTAATTATTAGAAATACAGCACGAATTAAAGAAAGGGACTCAAACTGGTGGCAAGTTGAATATTGAATGACAAAACATTGCCATCCTTTCAGAGTAAAATCACTCTGATAGGCTTATGAAGACAGGATAAGATAATAGGGACACCAGTTTGGTAACGTGGCCAGATAGCCAAAATGTTTATTAATTGATGGACTATCTAATGAATACTTTTGGAGTCCATTGCAAAAGCAAGTACCTCTGGCCACTCTATCAGGGCAGGATCACAAATAGTTTGTTTTTGCCAAGCTCCAATGAAATCGGATGATAGATACGTGTATGTTTGGGATTTTAACAGTGAAGATGTTTCTATCTGTATCTATTTCAATCTAATCACATTTAAAAACAAAGTAGGCATGGCCTAAAACTGAAGGGGGTATTTTTTCTTCTTAAAAACAAAACAAAACAATACCACTAGAGGTAGAAATCCCACCAACACTGTCAGCGTGGTCTGTGAATTATGGCTCTGAATTGAACAATCCAAAGCAAGCCAAGTGTTAAAACTGGGAATGCTACACCTCAGATAGTTTCACTGTTCATTTGTTACCTGGGAACTCCAATGCCCGTGCTTTCTCTAAGGCATTTAATTGTGTTTGAAGGCAGCTTGTAATTGCAAGGCCAGATAAAAGGGGGAGATTGAGCACTTTTATTCATTGCCCATGCTTGCAGACTGGTTTGCTGATGCTGATTACCTTACAATGCATGATATTGTACTAATCAATGGGTTCGCTGATCAATCGATTCGTCCATTATTTACAAATCCTCATGTCGACTTGGAAATATGGCCTCCATTATGTTGCATGCAAACAAAGAATGCAAATATGCTAAAGCTGTGTATGATAGCATACTTTTTTAGTGTTTGATTTCTGAAGGGATCTATAGGCCTGCCTGGGTTGGTCTGATTGTTGTCAGTGCAGGACACTCGAGTTCTTCCACTCCAACCTTAGCACACAATGGCTTCATGGAGCTCGCTTTGTGCACAGGGGCACTGTCATGCTGTTTAGTTCCAGTGAAGAGAAATTATAATGCTACATAGAACGAAGACATTATATACAACTGTGTGCTTCCAACTTTTTTTTTGCTGAAGGAGCACATATGGGTGTCAGGTGGTCAGATGTCCACATACTTTCGTCCACATGGCGTTTTTTTTTTTCTTTCTTTCAGGCAGCAAATAAACATCAGGTACTTATGCAAGACATCACTGGAATTAGATGTGTTTTGTAGAGGTCAAACCTAAACCAGCACCAATGCAAGTGAGTTCAGATCACTTCAGTTACGGCACATATTGGTGAATGAAATCAGCCATAACATTAAAAGCACCTGTCTAATATTGTGTAGGTCCCACTTGTGCCACCAAAACAGCCCTGGCCCATTGAGGTATGAACTCAACAAGACCTCTGAAGGTGTGTTGTGGTATCTGGTACTGAGACTTTAGCAGCAGATCTTTAAAGTCCTGTAAATTCTGAGGTCGGGTCTCTACGGATCAGACTTGTTCGTCCAGTGCGTCCCATAGATGTGGATTGAGATCTGGTGAATTCTGTGGCCACCTTTCTATTATAGCCAGTATGAACTTTTTCAGCAGTTTGGGCTCCAGTAGCTCTTCTGTGGGATCGGACCAGACGGGCTAGTCTTCGCTCTCCATGGCGCTGGTTCACCAGTTGTCCTTCCTTGGACCACTTGTGGTAGGTACTATCCAATGCATCCCGGGAACAGACCACAAAACCTGCCGTTTCGGAGACGCTCTGTCCCCGTCGTCCAGCCGTCACAATTTGTCCCTTGTCAAAGTCTCTCAGATCCTCATACTTGCCCATTTTTTCCTGCTTCCAGCACATCGACTTCGAGAATGGACTGTTCACTTGCTGCCTAATATAATCCCACCCCTTCACAGGTGCCAGTGTAACGAGATAATCAATGTTATAGACTACACTTTGACCATTAACCATTTTCAAAATTAATAATGATCATGAAGGAGCATCTGGAAGACATCATTTTGAAGTGAAATATTAAAATAAAAAATAATAATAAAAAAAACATTTAAAACAGATTATCAATTTGAAAAGAAGCACTATCCAGGGGAGAATGCTGCTCGGCGCGTGACCACCCTGCGCGTGCACGCCGCGTCACCATGGCGACGCGTGTAGCGGTTGCAGGAACTCGAGCTCGACAACAAAAGCAGTGAGGGAGTATCGTTCAAAAAAAAAAAAAGACGAAGAAGAAGACCCGTGAAGACCTAGAAATGCTATTCCGAGTCAGGACATGCTCTGAAACACTTTCTCGAGACAAACGCGTCATCTATAAAGTTACAAACAAATCCTCTTATTCTACCCATAACACTGTTTACTTAGGAAACGACTTCCCTGCACTTGAAGAACGTTTCCTTTCTGTCTAATAATATTTAGAACCGTTTAAGATATAATAATAAGTGTACCTTTGAATACAGTAAGCAGTTGCTGTCTTCGTTTCGTTGTCTTTACTCTGTCTGCAGAAACTACCTAGCAACTCTGTGCACGCGCTGGTGGCACCAGTGATGACGTAGTGCCGCGCGTGCACGCGCCGGAGGTCAGGAGGCTGATGGTTTGTTAGTTAACAAGGAGACATTGTGACTTCAGACATTCTGTATTTTTTTTACTTTCCTCCTTGTTTAAGCTTTCTTGCGAGTAACCCCCCCAACACACGAAATCCTCAATGAGTTGGCAGTGTTTATATATAAAAATGTTTATATCAAATAATTAAGAGTCATGGTGAGTCTTTTTACCCGGACTGGAAGCCATTTTTAAATACACGTTTGGTCATTTCATTGGCTCAGGCCTTTGATTTCGTCCTCAGTAGTAAAACTTAAAACTAATGAAATCAGAAATGATTCTGTTACTCCTTTTCAGGGTCATGGGGAACCTGGAGCCTATCCCAGGAAGCATCGGGTACAACGCTGGGTACACCCTTGACAGTGTGCCAGTAAGTATAAACCCACTGGTATTAAAGAATCTTTAAGTATTAAAAAAAAAACCTCATAAGGGATGATAACATCTCTATGAGCTCCCTTCCACCTGCTACCCAATCCAGAACCTGTCTTAAACTTACATCTTTTACTTGTTAGTATACACCAGAGCCTTCTGCAGCATTCTCCTGTGCACAACAACTTCATCTGGTACACACCTCTCGACAGAAAGAAATGCACCTCTTATATCATGGGTTACATCCTGCACACTGCCACTATCCAAAACAATAACTCATAATCACACTATCCAGTGTCAGAAAGGAGAGGATGAGTTCCTTTTTGAGTCTGGTTCTGCTCGGGGTTTCTTCCTCAAGACATCACAGAGTTTTTCCTCACCACAGGATTCCTTATTATGGATCCAATTCTAAACCCATATCCGGATTTCTGCAAAGCTACAGTTGAATTGAATTAGGGGGTATGGTGGCTCACACTACACGGCCTTTGATCATAGATGAGCACACGAATCTTCAAATCCTGCTCACAAAAATAAACACGAGAGCTGTCTATCACGTGTCTTTGTGACATGATTTTGTACAGGAAGTAAACAAAAACGAGAAATAAGAAAATATGGAGGAAATATTGGTTAGGGAGACGCAGGAACTGAAAATGTTCTGTTCTGTAAAGAGAACCGGAAGCATCATGCAAAGAACATAGCTATTTTACACTGTGAGCTTCCAGGAATCAAGTCATGTTTGTTTTCATTATTACTGTTCCAAACAACTATGAGTATGACATGATTTGAGAGATCCATCCATCTTCTATACCGCTTATCCTACTGAGTCGAGGGGAAGCTTATCCCAGAAAGCATGGGGGTACACCCTGGACAGGGTGACAATCCATCGCAGGTCACAATCACATACACTACGGACACTTTGGACAAGCCAACTAGCCTACCATGCATGTTTTTGGACTGGGGGAGGAAACCGGAGAATTTTGGGTTACAATTCTTAAGAAGAGAGAAAAAGAACGTACACAAGAAAGAAGGCGCCCTCGCCCTGCTACACGCCTTGTCCCACACCAAGTCCTTGGGAGAGTTTGCCAATGCACACAAAGTTAAAATTGCAAGATCTCGGTTTTATTCAAAGAAATTTAAAATATATATCATGCTTGACACACAACAGAGACAATAGGTTAACTATTGATTGGCTAGGGCAAATAGGAGGGCAAATTTGCGTATAACAGGAAGCATATCAATGTAAGACAGGAACGACCCCATATACATTTTTTTCAGGAAGTCATACGGTAGGAATACGTTCAAATGCTATTCAGGAAGGTGTGTGAACGTGCACAAATGGTATTCACATAGACAAAGGAATGCACAAATAGTGAGGGGCTTTATCTGTCTGTATCTGAGTTAACAGAGGAACAAAGAAAAAAAAAGGTGTTAACACAGGAGCAAGGAACCAGAAAGGGGGGAGTGTTCACAGAGAGGGGAAAGTGTTCACAGTAAACTTATCACCACTATAAACCCACAAATTCTCAAGCCTTAATTCATTATTCATAGATGTTAAGACCCGAGACTCATTGGTAGTACAAACAGCTTCCTCAGGAAAAACAATGTGGGGGATATGAAGTTAATGTAGTTACTCATTGTAAATGAAGTTACAATGCACATTCTTAATATGCAAATGGTCGACCCATACTTAAAGATGTAATCACATTCCCAATCGAAGCTAAAATGTATAATATTTCATACCAGTGTGCCAGAGGGAGCATAGTTCATTTACTGATGCTGTTTGAATATTTTATGAACAACATCTCTTTTGCACGCATGTCTCAGATTCATTGTGGTTTGACCTCTAACCAAATGTCACGACTCGGGAATAAGGCAGGTCAGTGTTGCAAAGTATTTACCCTTTATGCCTAATCAACACATTTCTAATATATATATATATGTCTATATACATATACATATACACATATATATATATATATTACACATACACACACACTAGGGAAATCTTCCCACCTTCACCAAAAAAATGTGACGTAGTTTTAATTACAAAATGGTGTCTGTGTTCCTCATATTGTGTCCTAAATCCTATTAAATTAACTATCTGGTAGGTTTTCTCACAGAAGTTCTTTGACTTGCCCAGTGTAAAAGGTGGGACGAGTCAAACTGGAGGGGTATTACTGTATTACTGTAAATCTTGCTGGATTTGTTTAGTAGACCCTCCACAAACCTCTGCTTAAAATTATTATTATTATTATTATTATTATTATTATTATTATTATTATTATTATTATTATTATTATTTCTGTTTCTCCTCTCATCTCCTCTCCTTTCCCTCAAAGTAAGATGTCCATATGAGCAATGTCTTATGTCTATCTGGTTGGTTTTAAATAGCTCTGTAAGCTTCATTCTCATGGATACAGGATGTTTCATTGGTTGAGAGTAACTGGAGGGCTTGACCAATCAGGAGTCATTACCATGGTTCTGATCAGCCAATAGCTACTCAGAGCTATTTCACTGTCACTGGGGAGGCGTACTGGCGTAGTGTGCCAGGCTTGCCAGGATGGTAATCTGACAACCACCATACTAATAAGGCAAGCTCCATAAAATATATATAAATGCTCAGTTTATAAGAGAAAGGGTAATTAGATTGGATGGGGGGGGGATGACCTCATTTGTCAGAGGCATTTGATATATTTATGTATATCTACACTACTAAGTTGAATGTATAGGCCATCTTGATTACACACACATACACACACACACTTTTGGAAGCCCTTTGACGTCACTGAGGTAAATTGGTTTGCTTTGCATGACCGTGGTCCTTCTTGGTGGTATGTCTCCTAGGTAACCAGTTCCTCATACTGCTGTCTCTGGACACATACTCCCTCACTGCATGTTAAAAACAACAGAGTGGACAAAAACACCAATGATGGAGTGTTGCTCAGGAACGTAGGAAGACCACCTTAGGGAGTGTTAGGGCTGTGTTAAATAATGTACCACTTGCTCATTCTTTCAGTGCTTTGCATTCTTCTCTAGTTAAATTCAAGCCTTTGCTTTAATCTGGAAAAAAAACATGTATAAGGGACAAAGCCATGACTTTAATCGTGTTTGTGTTCAGATCTGAAGAAGTAGGAAGATTTAAGATTCATTAAAATGACAATAAGGTTATAATAAATGCTGTATTTAATGAAGCTTTATTATCCTTAACGTGTTCAGCAGGACAACCAAAACAAGCAACTGACAGTTTGGGCTTCTGCACTTATCTTCGTCATTTGAGAATGTCGCAATGACAACAGACGGGTTGACTCATTCGTACAGTGCTGTCCGAAAAAATAAAACGACGTCTATGGGCACACAAGCTGCTTTGTTGCCGTTTTTGTGGAGGGAAAAAAAGAAAGGTCCTTTGCGTTGGTTGTGGCCTGGAATTTTAATCTTACCGTACAAATCATTTCAGCATGCTTTTATAGTAATCTAATCATTGCATACTGTATATCTCATTACCAAAATAAAGTGTTAAGAACTTTTAAGCAGTTTGATATTGTTAAGCTGATTAATTTTGTTTAAAAAATTGCACCTCATGCGTATGTTCATATATAGTAACGAACCCCTTATATTCTGTTATTCGTATGAGGAAATGGAAGCGTCGGAAATTGGAAAATCAGAAAAGGGTCGATTGTTTTCATTTGCACATACTCAGATACTAATTTAATATATGTTTGATAAATCAACATCAACGGTGTTGGTCGAAGATATTCAGTCTTACACCGATCAGTCGTAACTTTAAAACCACTGACAGGTGACGTGAATAACATTGATTATCTCGTTACAGTGGCACCTGTCAAGGGGTGGGATTTTATTAGGCAGCAAGTTGATGTGTTGGAAGCAGGAAAAATGGGCAAGTGTAAGGATCTGAGTGACTCAAGGGACAAAGTGTGTTGGCCAAATTTTATCTTGCTGATCACAGAGCCCAGTGCATTGACAGACTTTTTTTTCCCCTCAAAGCATCTGTTTTAGCAATAGTAGTCATGATGATCTCACAGGTTTTTAGTGACTCATCATGTATATTTGTACACACATTTACTACGTTTATTAATACTTATCAAGATGATGATAGGAAATGTAAAGCTGCAGGCAGTGTAATGCCTGAGGTTGCGGACATAATCTTACATAAGGACTGCGTGTGATATTTTGACCTGTTGACTATGTTTTCCATGATAAATAGTACATGTCCATTGTTATTTCAATAAATGACACTAATTCGGCATAGAATGTAGCATCTTAAGGTATTTATGTAGATATCACTGAGTGTTTCAGAAACTACTGACCTCCAGGGTTTTTATGTAGGTCAGAGGAAAATGGCCAGACTGGTTCAAGCTGGCTTGAGAGACAGGAGTTCTACATTAACTCAAATAACCATTCTTTCAGTCCTGGGGTGAGCATAATTGGCCGTGCTCTTAGGGTGGGAGGGATGGCATACTCTCTCTTCATGAGAAAGCTCATGTACGCAAAAGAGTGTGGATAGTGCCTTTCCTCTGAGAGTTTTACGACGTACTGTGACACTGTTTGGAAAGAATATGTACTTGGCTGGCTTCACGGGTATCGAAGAAAACACATGATATACCCTTCACCCTCCCCGGTTGGTAGCTGTTGTATGATAGAGAAGAGCTGGATGGTGGGTGGGGGAAAAACACTCTTTACAACCAAGCAGAAAGCATTTAAAAACACAGAAAAGCTTTGAGAAAGATGGGTTTCAACAGCAGGAGACCACATTAGGTTTACCTCCTATGAACAGGATCCACGAAAACTGGGTAGTTGAAGATTAGAACATTACCTGGCCTTTTTCCACTCTTCAACGGTCCAGTATGTAAATCCAAATTAGGCAGAGAAAAAACGTCATGACTCTATCAGTTATGTCAAATCAGGTAACTACAGATATTATTTTGGCAAAAGATTGAAAGGGTTGAGTATGCAATAAAAACTTTTCAATCTCACACAGGCACAAACATACACAGCTGCACAGCTTATGAAAAACAGTCCAAATATCTATTCTTCAGGTCCCAGTGTAATAATTCACACTTTTTTTATACCTTGTCATTTTGTGGTTCTTCACTCCTCCAGAAAGGTGCGAAGGTGTTACAAGCACTGTAAGGTGTCATTATGTTCAATTCTGCCTGGCTTTTTATCTTGTACTCTACGTAGAGAGAGCATTGGAGACATACCTTGAAAGACATGGGGCTTGTAGACAATATCATATCGAGTTTTGAAATATCTATCCTGTGTCTGCATTCTGACAATTTTACATTATTTGAGTAATGCAAAGACACTTAGCAATATTATTAATGTTCTTCTTCTCATCTCTAAGGCAGGACTGCAGAAAGAAAAGAAACGAGTGATGTAAAGACAGATAACATCCTGAAGATGACTACGGTTGGATGGTGCAGCACAAACGACAACATGCAATGCACTCTTCCACACTGCATTTGTGACACTTGGGTTTGCTATACCACAGTAATAGGAATTTATTGATAGCTTTCATGGGAAATTTTGGCCAGTCATAATATGATGAATCTTGGGTAGTTTAGCTTTGCCTGTATACCTGAAACTGGTGGTTGTCACTAGTGGTTTCACTAGACTCACCACTACTCCCAGGTGTGTTCTGCCCAAGTGATGAGTTCAGATGCACTGATGACTCTATGGTGACAACCTACAATATTGCATCACGCAATGGAAGTATGTTGGCTGTTCACAGCAGTCCTGCCAATCTGCAGATATTGGCTCCTCTGTAATGGAATTAGCTGACATATCACTCCTGTTGGTAAGGCATCTGGGCCAAGTTATCATATTTAATTTGGAGGCTTAGTGGTTGGCATGTTTTGTATTTTTTTTTTTTTTTTTTTTTCTCTCTCTCTCTCTCTTTCTTTTTGTTGAGCTACACATGATACTCCTGAGATACCAGTGACCCTGACCCCTTCTGCTCTCTGGACCTGCCTGATCCATCCTGATGCCTTACTTCTGGTTGGAGTTCTCATCAATTGGAAGTCACATGCTGCTGCTGAGGATGTTCCGACATGGTGCAGCCTAAAGATCATTGAGATTACTGAGGATGGTACCACTTAAAAACCATAAAGATGACTTTGGACCTCAGTTCATATGAGCACTTATGCTATGATGGCTTAGGACTACAAATGCTATAATGGCTTTAGGACTGCAATTGCCACAAACAGTTTTGCACTCAAGTCACTGAAATCAGTGAATAGTGGGTAAGTTCAACAAAACAGACTTCATGTAAAAACTGTAATGAATTTTCCTGGTTACACAAATGCACTATTTGACAATGTTGTATTAGCACATTTATAGAAGGGATTACCCAGATTCTGAGAGTCTGGTTCCTCTGAAGGTCTCTTCCTCATATCATCTCAGGGAGTGTTTCCTCGCCACCATCACCTCTGGCTTGCTCATTGGGGATAAACTCATCCTGAATTGATGTATTTCTTTAAAGCTGCTTTGGGACAATGTCCATTGTTAAAAGTGCTATACAAATAAAACTGAATTGAATTGAGTACTTATTAGCCTATGTGTGAATTTGACTTGAAGTGTGTGTCTTGCAAACTCTTCAGGGAGGCATAATTACGGAGATGCAGGCTCTAGTGATAAACTTGCCATGCATACATTGGTGGCCAGATGATTTTGATGTTGACCGTGTAGATGATTCCAGCTTTTCTTTCCAATATTATAATCACCCAATTTTATGAATTAGTCTATAAATAATGTGTAAGCCTCCAGACCTCCAGAGCCTCTAGTTTCTGTTGTGCCTGGTATGAGCCCTGTAGTGTTATTTGAAAGTGGAAGACAGCAATCTGATCCGTAGACCTTTATTTACCAAGGGCATTAGACACAGGGGGCTCCATTGTCTGGGCAGAGGTTACCCTACTAAGTGGTGGACGTCATGACCTATAGACAAGCTGCTTTCCCAGCCAGCTGTGACATGCCACTATACGATGAGTATTGTGATTGAGTGATGTACCACACCACCACTGGCAATCTGAGCTGCTGCTATCTGGGCCTTACCATGCAATTTCTAAAGACTGAATACCTTAGCTGTGCTAAGGTAAGTACTGTTCTTCATGACATTGTTGGCATCTAGGTGTTACACACTATCTGGGTGTAACAGGATAAAATAGATGAGCAGAAATTACTGTATAAAATGAATTAATATTATTGCCACACCTAGAAAATTTCTTAAATAAATGCAAGCAAACTGTAATTATAACTGTAAAAACGTCTAAAAAAAAGTCTACAGGAACTTTTAACCATTTTGTTGCCCTTAACCATGTCCTGTATTCCTGGGGCATAAAGATAATGTACACCTATAACATCCCTTTGTCAGCATGGGAAAAAACAAATACTTCCAACATGAAACAGTTGACTGTTGATGGTTGTTGGCCTGCACAAATCAGATAATGGATACAAAAAGTACACAAGCAGTTAAAAGTATCATTAAGGCAAACCACATGTCTGAAACAGTTGGACATTTGCCAGGAATTTGAGCTCTATGTCCATCATGCATACTGAAAGGGGTAGTGAAGCAAGAAAAAAAGAGCTCAAAGACCAGTATTAGCAATGCACAATGTTAGATGATACCTGTAGGGGTCATATTTCGAAATCAACTGTTGAGTTCCACATTCATAACAAGCACGAAAAAAAGTACTTCTGGAGAGCGTGTGTGTTGTAGTCAGCTAAGACCAAAATCAAAATCTTTGGTCATGTACACCATCACCATGTTTGGTGACGCTGTAAAATATGGAGGTGTTGGAGAGGTTCTTGTGAAGATTGACTACCAGTATAATTCAGACCAGAACCTGGTTGCCTCTGCCAGAAAGTCTAGCTTCCAACAAGATGATGTGCCAAACGTACTTCCAAAGTCAACACAAAATCAATATTTGATAACCATCTCAGTCTCCTGTGGTCTGAATTAGACTTGGAAGTTCACAAGTACAAACCTAAATGTCTTGCATAAGATCCCAAACAGATGAATTTTAAAAATGCTAATGATTATAAGGTAGAAATACATGAGACGGGTATATACAGTCACTACTTTCACCACAAACAATCTGGATTTTGTTCATTCATTTACAGTTAAAATATGAGAAGCTTGACAGGTAGACCTACTAAAAATTGCAAATGCTAAGCACTTTTCTGATAACAGTAATGCAAGTAGTATTACCTGTTTACCTTGACTTGCTTTAGTGACTAGTTGGTGATGTTGTAAATGTTTCAAATTTGTCTACAGTATGACCAAAATTACATAGCTCTGCCTTTAACTACTGGTGCAATTGGCTAACCCTAACCATAGATGCATGTGTGATTGTAGGTAGATGGCATAATTAGTAGAGGTAATGCAAATTAGGAAGCAATGGCCACTACTACATTTGGCTTTACAACACTGACAGCATGCTAGCTGCTTTTCAAATTTCTTCTTCTTCTTCTTCTTCTTTCTTGAACAACCAGTACATTTAGGTGGTTATCTAAATGTTAAACTTTCATAGAAGCCTTTAGTAAGGTGATTTTTCTCTTCACCATGCCCATCAAGTTCTCATACGGTCTGCCTTTGTACTGCACACATGTTCTCCGCAATAAAGCTTAATGGTGTTTCCAGTAACAGATCTGAGGGTGCAGTCCCTCACCCAGCTGAGTGAAAGATCGTATTCTACTGCCTAATGGACACTAGAGCTATAGTGAACCTGAGATTGCACATCTCTCTCTCTCCCTCTCGCTCTCTCGTTCACACAAAGCCTCCTTTCAGTAATGACATCACCACACTGCAGCCTAGTTCTCAAATCTCCCATATTACTGATCCTTGGCTCCAACCAATCAGATCAAAGTGTTGACCTCACTCGAACAGTCACACACATGCAAGGATGCGTGCATGCACACATGCGCACGCACGTACATTAATTTCATGATATTAAGTAACTGCAAATACGCAGCCCCTTCACACTATGTATATATATATTATAGCTATATAGTTTGTCCATCCATCCATTTTCCATACACAGGGTTGCAAGGAGCCTTGAGCCTATCCCAGGGGACTCAGGGCATGAGGCAGGGGACACCCTGCATGATGTGGTAACCTATCACAGGGCACAATCACGCACACATTCATACACTATGGACAATTTGGGAATGCCAATCAGTCTACAATGCACGTTTTTGGACTGGGGGAGGAAACCCTGAGGACACCCCCTAAGCACGGGGAAAACATGCACACTGGGCAGAGGCGGGAAACGAAGCCACGTGCCCAAAAAACAGAACCAGTGCATTGCTCTTATACTGTGCGCTTATGCTTCTTGAGTTATTGGAAAAACAATCAGCAGGGTATTACTATTTGAAGAATTTAATGCTGACTTTGTCAGAAGTGTACGCATGTATAACACATGTTTGTGGAAGTGTATCATGCCACGAATAAAAGATATTTCTGAGGACCTGAGAAAAAGAGGTTTTGATGCTCATCAGGCGGGAAAAAGTTATAAAACCATTTCGAAAGAGTTTAGATTCCACCAATCCACAGTCAGACAGGAAGTGTACAAATGGAGGAAATTCAAGACCATTATTACCCTCTCCAGGAGTGGAGACCAACAAAAATCCCTCCAAGAGCAAGACGTGTAATAGTCCTCAAGGTCACAAAGGAACCCAGAGTAACTTCTAAGCAACTAAAGGCCTCTGTTACATTGGCTAATGTTAATGTTCATGATTCCAACATCAGGAGAACACTGAACAACAATGGTGTGCATGGCAGGGTTACAAGGAGAAAGCCACGGCTCTCATAAAAAAACATTGCTGCCTGTCTGCATTTGCTGAAGATCAAATTGGAAAAAGGTATTGTGTATGGATGAGACAAATAAATAAATAAATAAATAAATAATAATAATAAAAAAAAAATATATATATATATATATACTTTTTTTTTTTTAATGAGAGGTGTTATGTTTGGATAAAGGAAAACACTGCATTCCAGCATAAGAACCTTATCCCATCTGTGAAACATGCTGGTGGTTGTATCATCGTTTGAGCCTGTTTTGCTTCATCTGGGCCAGGACGCCTTGCCATCATTGGTGGAACAATGAATTCTGAATAATACTAGCCAATTATGAAGGAAAATGTCAGGACACCAGATACTGAAAGCAAAAGTTCACATACTTTTGTCACTCACTATAGGACCATTTTCCTGAATAAATAAATGACCAAGTGCATGCATGGGTTCTCTTTATCTACTTTTAGGGCTGTGAAAATGTGATGATGTTTTACGTCATATTTATGCAGAAATATAGAACATTCTAAAGTCACAAAATTTCAAGCACCACTGTACATATATACACACACACACACACACACACTATATAATATATATATATATATATATATATATATATATATATATATATATATATATATATATATATATAGAAAGTATTCGGCCCCCTTGAACTTTTCAACCTTTTGCCACATTTCAGGCTTCAAACATAAAGATATAAAATTTTTATTTTTTGTGAAGAATCACCAACAAGTGGGACACAATTGTGAAGTGGAACGAAATCTATTGGATTTTTGAAACTTTTTTGACTAATAAAAAAAAGAAAAGTGGGGCGTGCAAAATAATTCGGCCCCCTTGCGTTAATACTTTGTAGAGCCACCTCACTTTTTGTACAGCTGCAAGTCGCTTGGGGTATGTCTCTATCAGTTTTGCACATCGAGAGACTGAAATTCTTGCCCATTCTTCCTTGCAAAACAGCTCGAGCTCAGTGAGGTTGGATGGAGAGCGTTTGTGAACAGCAATTTTCAGCTCTTTCCACAGATTCTCGATTGGATTCAGGTCTGGACTTTGACTTGGCCATTCTAACACCTGGATACGTTTGTTTGTGAACCATTCCTTTGTAGATTTTGCTATATGTTTGGGATCATTGTCTTGGAAGATAAATCTCCGTCCCAGTTTCAGGTCTTTTGCAGACTCCAACAGGTTTTCATCCAGAATGGTCCTGTATTTGGCTGCATCCATCTTCCCCTCAATTTTAACCATCTTCCCTGTCCCTGCTGAAGAAAAGCAGGCCCAAACCATGATGCTGCCACCACTATGTTTGACAGTGGGGATGGTGTGTTGAGGGTGATGAGCTGTGTTGCTTTTACGCCAAACATATCGTTTTGCATTGTGGGCAAAAAGTTCGATTTTGGTTTCATCTGACCAGAGCACCTTCTTCCACATGTTTGGTGTGTCTCCCAGGTGGCTTGTGGCAAACTTTAGACGAGACTTTTTATGGATATCTTTGAGAAATGGCTTTCTTCTTGCCACTCTTCCATAAAGGCCAGATTTGTGCAGTGTACGACTGATTGTTGTCCTATGGACAGACTCTCCCACCTCAGCTGTAGTTCTCTGCAGTTCATCCAGAGTGATCATGGGCCTCTTGGCTGCATCTCTGATCAGTCTTCTCCTTGTCTGAGCTGAAAGTTTAGAGGGACGGCCAGATCTTGGTAGATTTGCAGTGGTCTGATACTCCTTCCATTTCAAAATGATCGCTTGCACAGTGCTCCTTGGGATGTTTAAAGCTTGGGAAATCTTTTTGTATCCAAATCCGTCTTTAAACTTCTCCACAACAGTATTACGGACCTGCCTGGTGTGTTCCTTGGTCTTCATGATGCTCTCTGCGCTTTCAACAGAACCCTGAGACTATCACAGAGCAGGTGCATTTATACAGACTTGATTACACACAGGTGAATTCTATTTATCACCATCAGTCATTTAGGACAACATTGGATCATTCAGAGATCCTCGCTGAACTTCTGGAGTGAGTTTGCTGCACTGAAAGTAAAGGGGCCGAATAGTTTTGCACGCACCACTTTTCAGTTTTTTATTTGCTAAAAAAGTTTAAAATATCCAATAGATTTCGTTCCACTTCACAATTGTGACCCACTTGTTGGTGATTCTTCACAAAAAATTAAAATTTTATATCTTTATGTTTGAAGCTTTATGTGGCAAAAGGTTGAAAAGTTCAAGGGGGCCGAATACTTTCGCAAGGCACTGTATATATATATATAGACAAAAAACAAAGATTTCCCTTGACATTACATAAGTTGACCTTTGGTAAGGGTTTTAGGTGTGTATGGTGGGGAATTCCACATAATTTGCTTGCTAGATATTTTTTTTTCAGCTTCAGCACTGGTCACTAAACCTATTCACAGAGCATTACTTCCTGGAGAATTATACCTTTACCATACACCTTATCTAGTGATTCAATCTACTTTATATATTCGTTATGCAACCAATTGAAAATGAGCCATTTAAAAGCTCACTATGAGTTAGTGAGTCAGGTATAAGTCAGGTATAAAGGACAAGATGAACAATTTAAAAACGAGCCAGAGACATACAGCTCAATCAAGCTTTATTTACATGCGCACCATTTTATATAAACTAAATTACATTCTTCATAATGAGTATATGTATATATATGCATGTTTAAATAGCTCTATTTCAGTTGCATGAATTTAGTTAAAAAACAAAAAACAAAGGAAATGCTCCTGTTCACATTCTTCATATTAATGGCCATAAGTAAAGGAATGTAAAATATGAAAAAATAAATTTTAGTAATAAAAGAATGCAAGTCAACCCAAATCCATAAATTAACATGACAACGGCATAAGGAAGATGTAAGCCGACCAGCTACAATGACTCAGCTGGAATAAGGCCACGGGAAGATTTAACGCACGCCATGCTTACGAGGGAATGGTATTTAGAGACTGCTACAAGTTTTTTGGAGAATGAAAGCCGTTTAAAAATTAGGTTTGTTTACACTTTATAGCTAGTACTAATTCAACCGACAAAAAGATCTTGTGCCATTCCTGTCCGAGTTTAATCAGTGCATGGGTTTCTGGAGAAATACTGTAAGTGGGATCTACAGTAGTAGGTCTCAACCTCCAATGAGCTGTATATTCCCTAGCATGTTGCTTTGCTTGCCATCATTGGTTTCTTCTTGAATTCGTCAGGTTTCCTTACATCACATTTCCTCATGCATTTCTAAGAAGGTATCGCATTTCTAAGATGACGCATTGGTGCGCAATGGATAGTTACCAAGATAGTGGAGGATCTTTTTTTTTTTTTTTACCTCCCTCTGTCCTCATGTCTACACATTATCTTTTCACCTCACTTAATTCACCTTTTCATTCACCATAATTTGTTGAATATTATGTTTTATTGGTGTCAGCTCAAGCCAAAATAACTTCCACTTCTGAGAAATTCATTCATTTTCTTTCACAATGAAGTTGGGTGTGGCCTATGAACAGATTTACACAAAACTACACTTAAAAGACTGATAAATGAGGCCCACTATATGAGATAGAGCTTGCTCTTTATGGATTAGGTTCTGTATATGAAGAAGACTAAATACACGATTTTTCATTTTCACAACACCTACACATCACCTTTAGTTTGTGTACTTGGAGGCTATTCTGACATTTTGGGGTATTTTATAATCTCGACTTAACTCCCCCCACCCCTTCCCCATGAGTGGTCCGAACCCCTCTGAGAAATACGTGCCCCTCCCCCCAACAAACCCTTTTCAATACTTCATATTTGAAAAAAGAACTGGTACTGTGCCATCACAACATTACTTGACTTTAAGCAGGATGTTTTACATATTTTACACAATGCATATGCACAGTTACATACATGCATAGTGATGAGAGACAACACAGAACACTGGGGAATTTTCGTCAATTTATACAATTGTAATAAAAGCTGAGCTTTCCAAAACAAAATCTCAAAGTAGACACAAACAGCCCCACCCCCAAAAGAAGCAACAACAAATTCTTTTGTTGCTTCCTGTTTTTAGAAGTTTGTTGCTTAGGTAGAAATGCACACATTCCCTTAACATTTCTTACTGTCAAGAAATTGTATACAACCAGGATGCAGTTAGAATAAACGGGGGACCTGAATGTTTTTATGGTAACCCCTTTCAACCCTGAGCCACGGTGGTGTAGTTTGCATATAGAGACGGGATGTCTCTAAATTCAACTATCTGTTGTTGTTTTTTTTCTCCTCTTGATTTTGGCTACCAGCATCTCCAACATGTTCAAGTAATTTGGCAAATATACAAATGATAGCTTATTGTTTTTACTCAGTAAAGATGGATTCCACAGGGAAAGCCTACCCACCACTGAATGCTGCCATAAGCTATGGTAATATGTTTATGCTCCGTCCTTCAAGCCCTGGGAACCCACACGGCCTCAATAAAGCAACACTGATTATTCAGCACCCAGTATGGCATGGGAATGTTCGCAACGCACGAACATTCGTTAATTTGGCTACTCGGATATGCCATAGCCCGGACATTGCATTACTATCAGCTAAAGAGTGTTCTTCCAACAGCTAAGCTCTCACTTCGAAGCATTTACAGATGAGCTCGAACGCCTTGCTTTTTCTTTCTTATTTTTTTGTTGTTTTTTTTTCCAAAATAGTTACATACAGTACAAACAAACAGTAAGTCATTTCTCTTATTATATTGCACTACAATCAGTTCTGATATTAGGCTACTACTTCAAATTAGAAACTGATTATGCTGTTACCGAAACTGAAACTGTAGGCAGAATCCAAAGTGCACCAAGTCAAAGCATAACTCAATCCGAGTGTTACTTTTGAAATTTGCAAGGGGTATATCGACTCATGGGACCTTTGTCCTCTTAAATTTTAATTCTCATTTTGATTAAGGGTTAAAGTGTAAGTGCTTGAAGATGACATTTGACAATAAACCATAAGGAAGTCGTAGGAAATCTTTTCCACAGCCCATGAGAATGTTTTTAAACACCCTGAAACGTTTCAAATAGGTTCTCTTTTCTAGTACATGTATCTGTCCAAAACACTTGATTTTGGAACTAGGCATTGTTTTGAGTCATGATTTAAAAAAACAAAAACAAAACAAAACAAAACAAAAAAACATTTAATTGGAATTTTCTTGTTTGTCTAGAAGGTAGCTGGTTGGGACTCTGTCTTGTGTGGGTCCTGTGTTCAGTCATTCATTCAGGATGGTGTGTTTCCTGCATTGAAGATAAGATTCTCCAGAGCTGTAGACGGTAAACAGGCATAGGTTCCAGTGCTTGGTGCTGGCGGCAGTCTTGGCGATGGATGGCATGAGTCTGTGATGGATGGAAATTTGTCTGTGTTTTTTTTGTTTTTGTTTTTACAATGCACTTTTGAGCCTGAATAAGAAATAGAGTGAGAGAAATCAGTTAGTCACATACTGCACCGCCTCAGTTGGTCACTTCCCACTAGTGCTTGACTCTACGAGGTCACTTAGTTGCTCTCTTTTGGTGGGAGGACTGTCATATGGAGTGCTATTATACAGATTTGTTACATTGAAATTACTTTGCCATCTGTTGGAACATACACTATATGGCCAAAAGTATGTGGACACCACACTCCAAAACCGTGGGCATTAATATGAACTGCTATAACAGCCTCCGCTCTTCTGAGAAGGCATTTCATTATATTTGGGAGTGTGGCTGTGGAGATTTATGTTTGTTCAGCTACAAGAGGTTAGGTCAGGATCTAAAGGCATCCTAGAGGTGTTCAGTGGGGTTGAGATCAGGACTCTAAAGTTCTTTTACACCAACTTTGGCTAACCATGCCTTCATGGATCTCACTTTGTGCACTGGGGCATTGTCATGCTGGAACAGGTTTGGGCCTCTTAGTTCCACAGCATACGAAGGCATTCTAGACAATTGTGTGACTCCAGCTTTGGGAAGAACCACATCTGGGTGTGATGGTCAGGTGTCCACATACTATTGGACATCTAATTTCATAATATTTCGTCAAGTTAATTCTGAGATGAAAGATGTGTTCTGCACTCTGAAACAAGATTGAATACACTGCACATTTTCCAATAACATTAATAATGAAATACACATTGTTGTTCCTGTAATTTGGATTTGAAACAATACATACAGAACCCACATTTTAGACCATTTTAAATTTTGAAATGAACCAAACTAAATGATGCAGTTTTACTGACCTTTGGAATCACTTTCAGCCAGGAACCCAGTTTTGACTGGACTGTGCTGTCCCATTGAAGCTGCCAACAGAGTTCAGGCTGACGCCGTTTTGCACCAAAGCATCAAAGTTAAAGTCTAGACCATCAGCGTCCATTAGGTCTGAGCGGATTATGGAATCCACGTCACAGTCAAGACTCCCGTTGAATATGTCCAAATCCAAGTCTGTCGGAAAGCGTTCGGTTCCCGAAATCCCCATTCCATTACTGCCATTTAACCCAGAGTAAACAGAAGCCTCACTCAGCAACATAGTGGAGTGCTGCTGGAGATGCTGCTTGGCAGATACTACATTATTAATGTCATTGGCCAGGCTTGGGTGACCATTTTTGGGGAGTGAGTGCAGTGATCCCTGGGCATTGGAGCCCTGATGATGTCGGTTGTTCTGGAGAAGGCTGCTCTGACCTTTAAACCCAGAACTGAACGATGACATCATTGGGTCTTTGGGATGCATGAGGCCGTTGCGAAGACGGGAATTCTGAGAAGCAACGGCTGCACTGGTTTGTGATATGAGTGGGTCGGATTGTGTCATCATGACATCACTGTGGCTGTGGGAGCCTAGCGAGTCAGAGTTTAGCAGCTCCTGAAGGGTGGTGTTCCCAAAGCGAGAAATGCTTGAGAAAGATGCTTGCTTGTTCTCCTGTATGGTCTGCATGGGTGTCTGGCGTAATGCTCCAGTGGAGGGACAAAAAATGGAATTACCAAACCCTCCACTACTACTAGCACCATTTGGTGAGGAAGAGGAGGAGCCTGGAGAGGAAGTGGTGCTCCCGAAAGTGAAGGTGGAGCCATCCTGACCTTCCTGTGTTGATGGTGCAACTGTTATGTTGTCCAACATGTCATCCATAAGGTTGTCAGTTAGCCCATCATTGAGGTTCATTGTGCCTAGTCGTGGAAGCTCAGCTGGGCATTGTTTGGAGTTTGAGGAGGATGAAGAGGGAGGGGAAAGGCTGCTGGAACTCGAGTAGAGCATTGGGGAGAGGGGTGGGCCCAACTCATCATCTGGAACCTCATCCAACTCTGGATTGGCTAGGATGGGTGACAGACGGCCACTTATTGTGCTAGCATTGGAGTTTGTTCGTGAACGAAAGTCAGTCCAGCCGGAATCCAGTTCATCACTGCTGCGTGATGTTGGACTACCTGGCCACTTGGACAGACCACCAGCAGACACACTCTCTAGCGATCCCTCCTGGGCAGCCTGTGCCTTCTTTTTAGCTGCGCGTCCTCGTGCACCCTTGGTGTACTTGTTTCCATTGTCCATCGAGACCGCACGACGACGTGGTGCCTTGCCTCCCCTCCCGCCTTCGGGATTTATCATCCACCATGAGCTCTTTCCAGTTCCTTCGTTCTGGACACGGACAAAACGGCTGTGCAGGGACAGGTTGTGCCGGATGGAATTCTGTACCAAGAAAGAGAAACAGAGGAGATCAGCATTAATTGAACAACTTTACTACTATTATCACAAATGGTAGTGCACTCCTTTGTTTACTATCTGAAGTGTGCCATCAGTCTTTGCATACGTTAAAATGTGCTCATAAACACACAGACATTCAATGGCGTTAGCAAGTCAGCTTTGTTAGAATGAACCATCTGAGTCATACAACCCAATGATGTAACACACAAGAGACCAAAACAATGTCCCCTTCAGAGTAGTCCAATACACCACAGGAGACAGCAACTGAGCCACAGGTACTTTTGAATGTTAGTCAATTTAAAGCATTGGCAAAATAGATACCATTGTGCCATCAATCTATAATGAAAAACAAAACAAAACAAAAAAACCTCAAACAAGAGTACGAGAAGTTTCAAACAATGGCAGAGAAGAATGCAAATGAATAAAAACACCCAGCATAAAAAGTGTCTTAGTAAGGTGTTGGGCCTCCATGAGCTGCCAGAACAGCTGTAATTCATCTTGGCATCGATGGAAGTCTCTGGAACTGTAGTGGAGGAATGGAAAAGATATTTTCAGAGCAGCAGCTCATGACCATAGATTTTGGTGGGACAGGTCGACATTAATAACAACCTAGGCTCAATTAAAAATACAGTCTAGAGGCCATCACATTTGACTTATACTATAGGCTACTGTTTAGTGAATTTTTTGAGTAATCCTATAATAGGCAGTTGAGAGTCAGTTGAACAGATCGCTTTGAGTAGTTTTAGACATACCTTTGTTCTATAGTGTTCGATACAGCAGGCGAGTTTCCCAATGTGTGGCATGCACAGTAGAACTAATATCATTAACCAGGGTTGCCAGGTTTCAGCAAAATGTCCATCCCAACTACAACACAAAAACACCCCCCCCATAAACTCAGAGCATAGGCGGGATTCAAACCCCCAACCCTGGAGGTGCGAGGCAAACGTCCTAACCACTAAACCACCGTTCCCCCATTTCCAGATAAAGGAAAGTAATTTCATACATATTCTACAGCAATCTTTTAGCAAGGAAAGAGGATGTAATTATACCTTGCATCCATGCTGTAAACCTGAACAACATCATATTCTTTAGTTCGTCTGTAACACTACTGCACTTTTCACCTTCACAGATCTTAGTCCATCTTTTTGTTGCTTTTGACTTTAAACAAAACACTTCTGCCTAGATTGGCAGGACGATGATGCTATTATTCCATGTACACGCCAAGGTGAATCAAATAGTGCGGTCTCTCTAGAGATATGACTTAAAGTTTGTGCACGCGAGTGGATGAATGTACATGTACGCACATGTGACTAGAGGAACAGAGCTGAGGGGAGGTAATGACTAAAATCTCAATGGAGAAACATGTTGTGAATGAAGTAATTAAGTCAGAGTCACTCTCTCTTTCTCTCTCTCTCTCTCTCTGTGTTGTATACTGCCAGGGACGCTTCATGCTTTTATCCTTTAAAAACAAACCAAGAAGAAAACCTGGGAGTGATTAGGATGCTTTACTATTTCTTCGAATTGCTCCAAATCACTTCAACAATGACACACCAAGCTCAAAGCAGCCAAGTGTTTGGATTCACCCATACACTATACTTGGAAATGTAGCACCATACACACATACATGCACATCTATAAATGGTAAATGGTCTGCACTTATATAGCGCTTTTATCCAAAGCGCTTTAAAAACTGTGTCTCATTCACCCATTCACACACACACCAATGGTAGCAGAGCTGACACGCAAGGCGCTAACTTGCGATCAGGAGCAACTTGGGGTTCAGTGTCTTGCCCAAAGACACGTGGAGTCAACGTGGGCTGGGAATCGAACCACCAACCCTACGATTAGTGGACAACCTGCTCTACCACCTGATCCACAGCCGTTCATTGTACTGTATTATAACCTACAGTACGTAAACACCAAAAAAGAAAAGTACACATTATGTTTGCTTAGAGACTCGCACACATTCGATTCTTGACTTCTTAAGTTAAGTTCTTAGTCAATTCTTGACTTACTCATGCGGTACATGCAATGCTATTATTTTCTTCTTTAGTATTAATATTAATTCATCTTTAGTATGTATTTGTTAAATCCTGGTCTTGGTCATGGGGGAGTTAATCCTGGGAACACGATTTGGGAATACCTTTAGAATTCCTCAATTTGTAACTAATGTTGAAATAATTTACAAGCTATTCTGTATTTATCCAGTTCAGCAATTCTGTATTATTCAGTACAGTTCAGCTATTTATGTTTTTATTTGTGTGTGTGTTTTTCGCGTGTGTAGGGCTGTTAACTGAGAGCCCAGCTGCACGCTGAATCTCTCTGGAACACAGAGGCCTTTTTGTCCTTCAGCAACATGTGGTAACAATCTATCAATGTCAGCAGCCACTCACTACACACACTCACACATGCATGCACACATTACTCTCTGAAACGGTGAGGGTTTTTTTGTTGTTTTTTTTTTTTCCTTCGTTTTTTTTTTTGCAACAATACGTTTGGACACCACGTCCGAAGCTAAAGGTCATAAAGCTCAAGTTATTGCCTCGTTTTGTGGTCTAGCTTACTAAGCTGAAGCTGATTTGTCCACCAAACCATATCCACGGTGTAATAAACCACCTATTGAATCATGTCAGGTCAAAAAGCCATGCTGACTCTTTCTCTCTCACTGGGATACACCACAGCCTTGCGAACGCCTCCGCTCTCTCAGTGGTCAGACGAAAAGGCAACGCTCTAGAGTCGAGGCCGGAGTGCACAATAAGTCAGCACTGCTGAGCCTCACCCTCTGCGGTGATTATCCTCAGCTGATTGGACAGTTTTACTGCCCTGACTTTGGCCCTCACCCACGGCACAGCATTCCTAACTTTCTTTCACAGCACGTCCTTTATCCGACGCTTACTCTACTTGTGAAATGGTTTTTCATTCAAATCGACAGTATTTAAAAAGGCTTGATTCAAATAAATCAAAGGATTGGGAGTAAGTGAGTCGGTGTGAAGATGAGATGATATCACCGATAAGAAATGTGTACCTTTTTACTTTTCTAGAGGGACTTAATGACATAATCAGTGATGGAAAAAACTTGTGTGTGTGGCTCAGTCTGTTTATGTGTGCATGTATTCCATGGAGGCAACTAATCCTTTCTTAGTCTCCTGGTAGAATTCACATGCATCATAACAACAAAAAGCCAAGCACCCTTACATATACAAAGACACACACCTTCCTGAAATTTAGCAGATTTTATGTGTACGGGCCATTTTGTGAGAAGAAGTTTCCACCGCAGTGAACTTTCTGTGAAACGCAGAGATGCAGGCGTACGCATCTGTGAAATTTCCAGGAATGATCATCGAGCATCGATGTGCTTGGTAGGAAATTTATAGTTTTAATAGATTTAATAAGGGAAGGAGAGGGAAACTGAGTTAAAGAGAGAGAGAGAGAGAGATAGAGAGAGAGAGAGAGAGAGAGAGAGAGAGATTTTACTGTAGAGAGGGAGAGAGTAGAGCCGGACCATTGACACGTAGGACGCAGTTTATAAATAAACTCGGACCAGGCGCTGATGCTGCACAGGAGAGGAGATATTTATACACACAATACACACGCCCCTTAGAAGAAAAAAAATTATGCTTAGACCCACAAAAACACACTTGCGAAAAACACGAAGCATGTCTTCAGATTTCCGTCCCCCCCTCTCTCTCTTTCTTCCCATTCCCAGCTGCTCTATGTGCTGGATGGTAGAAGAGAACATTCCATTCTTTACTACCAAGTGTGTGTGTGTTTTCTCTTTTCCGGACAGCACAAGGCGTCTCTCTTCATTTGTGCCCGAGTATTTGTTGGTCAGGATTTGTGAATATGTGACTGTACTGTAAACAGTGAGCGGATTCCAATACACTTAAAAATGTATGCAGCATCAACAATCATTTTGTCAATAGGTCTGAAAGAATGTGCATTGTATAATATGGCCCACTCGTCTTGTTTTCCATGATAGAGGGGGCGTCGGCCTTTCCAAACCAAATTCAACGGCCAATCAGGGGGCTAGGACAGAGACAGTGTTCTTGCTGTCAAACTGACTGATATCTCACACATGCACACACACAGGTTCTTCTGAAGTTCAGAAACGCATCTTCGTCCTGTCGTCACGAGCAATCGAGCAACATTATCATTCATATCAGCGTGCTCTTTACCTCATAAGATAATTCAGTCAATGTCATAACTTAAGCAATGAGCGCGGAGCAGTCTCGTGCCAGAGAACTGTGTGTCCCGTCCTCCTGAGCGAGCCAATGTAAACACACATGCGCACTGAACCGGCGGAGAGAAAATAAAATTAATAAAAAAATAAAAAAAGATTTGGCGCGAGGCAGAAAAAGAAGACTTGTGAGAACCGAACTCTAAGCCAATGCGCGCTTCGGTTTCAGATGCACTTAATCCATTTGAATGTTTTTATTCATTCTTGTACTTTTTTTCCTCTCTCGTTTATTTTCCACTCATGCGATCCATTCATTTGTTTTCTCCGAGTATGAAAGAGACTGCGCACGTATATCCATTAACAAAAATCAGTGCTGCGTTAGGGAACTCATTGACCATTCCAATCCGCACTTCAATGAACAAAATATCATTTGGATGGATTTACTGTAATTATTGATTATACAGTGGTGCTTTTAATTTAAGTCCTAAAAGTAGATAGACAAAGAGAACCCTATTAAACAAAGGAGAGACAAATATTATACTCGGTCACTAATTTATTGAGGACAATAACCCAAATGTTTCATATCTTTTGAAAGCAAAGTTGTGTGCTTCCAGTATTTGATGTGACCCTCTTGTGCAGCAATAACTGCAACTAAACATTTCCAGTAACTGTTGATCAGTCCTCCACATCAATTTAATCCCATTCCTCAGTACAGAACAGCTTCAACTCTGGGATGTTGGTGGTTTTCCTCACATGAACTGCTTGCTTCAGGTCCTTCCACAAGATTTCTATTGGATAAAGGTAAGGACTTTAGCTTGGCCACTCCAAAATATTAACTTTAGTCTTCTTGAACCATTCTTTGGTAGAACAACTTGTGTAGACCCACTTAATCTTCACAGACAGATGTCCTGATGTTTTCCTTTAGAAATCGCTGGTATAATTCAGAATTCATTGTTCCATCAATGATGGAACAAGTTGTCCTTGTGCAGATAAAGCAAAACAGTCCCAAACCATGATAGTCCCACCACCATGTTTCACAGATGGGATAAGGTTCTTATGCTGGAATGCACTGTTTTCCTTTCTCCAAACATAACACTTCTCATTTAAACCAAAAAGGTCTATTTTGGTCTCATCCATCCACAAAAATATTTCCATTAGCCTTGTGACTTGCCCATATGACACAAACATCTGTTGTGAAGATCAGATTCTGATAGATTAGACTCTGACAGGGCACTCACTCACACCTGATCATTGATCATGTAATCCCATTGATTGAAAACACCCGACTCTAATTTCACCTTCAAATTAGTTGCTAATCCTAGAGGTTCACAGACTTTTGCCACTCAGAGATATGTAATATTGGACCATTTTCCTCAATAAATAAATGACCAAATATAAGATTCTCTTTGTCTCCTTTTAGGACTTGATCTGATGATGTTTTAGATCGTATGTTAAGTCTTAAGAGGTGCTCATTAAATATGATAAGTATAACTTTACACTATGGTCATAGTCGGATTCTTGTTTGGTCAGGAAAATCTTTATTTATGTATTTTATAAAGAAATTTTATAGGTACAAGAAAAAAGCTTAAATATGTTTTTTTTTTTTTTTAGACAGTTTCAGGACCCTATATGACCAGTCAAGTAGGAGGAGATGCCTTGTTCCCTCTAATCAGGAAATGGCTAAATGGTCCCTTCCTGTCAAGAGCTGATAAATGACCAAGAGACGCCATCCCAACCTCAAGAAGTTTAGCACAAATCGTGCTCCACCAGCACGAAAAGAAAAAAACTAAACAAAACTGATATACAAGCTTGGCCCAGGATACAAAATGAAACATGAGCTTTAACACTTCAGTAAACACGACCCATGCGCATACACACATGCTTATCCCCTGTTTCACAATCCACTTCCCACTTGTCTGTCCCACGTAACACGACCAATTCCAGCACCTCCTATAGTAATGGATCTCCAGGCCCTAGGGCTTAACCAGACACCCTGTATGGCCTTGGGCAGACTTGTGCACACGCTTTAAAACCACACACAAACTTTGGGCAACACAAATGTATTTTTAGCTACAGTACAGAACACGGTGTTCTTTAAGCTCAAGCTCCACCTGCCAAAAACTGATATCACAGCCACATTTTCGATCAGACCTTTGACCAGACGTCTTTGCTGGCACTCCTAAGATGCATGTGAATTGAAACGTTGTTTCAGTCAAACCACAGTTGATCACAATCACACCACCTCCTGCCGTCTGAACGGATCCCAGTGTCTTGTGATCCGTGACACAGTCGCAGCGGAAGTGTTTTGATATATTTCACATCATCAAAACGATACACTGTAGAATGAGTCATTCGTGGAATTTAGTTCTGTAGAAGCGACGTTATGAAATGAAACGCTGCTCTCATCTCATGACACTATCGTAGTGACACAGAGGGTGAATATGACATGTGATATGACTAATGTTTTGCTCAGACCTTCTGCGTGCCCATCTGGGGTCCATTAAAAATGAAGGGGGGGAAAAAAAACAAACTCCAAGACAGCAGGGTGCGGCTGGGATAAGGGGCCCCGGTGACCTCCTCTCAAAAACATAATATCTGTTGCTTTCTTGCATCTAAAGTAAATACGTTGGAGGTTTAAATGCAACTTGTGTGCGCTGATATTTTCATCTTGCGCTATAAATGATCGTAATGTTACTGTAGAGTCTGATCCGCAGCCTTATCTGTACTAGGCAGTAGCTCTGTGTGTATGTGTGTGTGTTGCGCATGCAACACTGTATTTTGCTGAGCTCATCAGTCTAGGTCAAACCTCACCCATATGCATGGCTCACTGCAAAGGAAAATGAACCTCCATCTTTTTTTTTTCCATGATACATGCATGCACCATTGAATGCAGCATCAAATTCCAGTTGATAAAAGATCATCGGGATAAACGCTACATGCCTCATGAAATTAGCCCTCATCTTGGTTTTTCTCCTAGGAAATCATGGCTTCATAGGACATACATGATGCAGGGATTCCACCAGACAACTAGGTCATGATGTAACCATGGCACACTGTACTGTAGGTCATGTGTCACAGACCACGCTGAAATAAAAAATGGGAAAGGGTGCTGAATCTTATATTACATCTCAAATCTGATCTACGAGATAGAAAAACGATAAGAATGACAAGTTTAACCATGTACCTAGTACTGGCATGTGTGTATAAAAGCCATGATGATAAGTAGTGAAAAAGGGTAATAGAAGTACAGTAGGATCTCAGAAGAATGCATGTCATGGGATTCTTTCTGCTGTAGCAGCAATTCTCACCATCCCCAATGCGCACACACACACACACACACAACACACACACACAGACACTTTTAGTTCCGTTATTCCCTTGACTTTTGAGTCACATGACTTCCTGATTCTGCTACAACGTGGCAGCATGAAAAAAAACCCAAAAAAAAAACAAAACAAAACGAAGGCACGTCCACCAAGCTGTACTGCTTTCAGTTTGGGGAGCCATTTGTTTTGTGACCGCAAACACACACACATTTACACACAGAACGAACCACTAATATTTGTCAATGCTGACTAATTAATTATTTAAAAAAAACAAAAAACAAATACACATGGATGGATGGATGGATGGATACACTATAAAATGCTTGATTGTGTGGCAGATATAGTGCTTCGCACTCAGTGAAAAGCTTGTTGCATCATATATTTTACAGCCCAATCTTAACACCCAACACAGGCAAAGCGTAAAAAAGAAAGAAGGAAAGAAGCACCACGTCAAAGAGTAAACAAACCTCCTTGAACCTTATGCACTTTTGGATGGTGGAGCAGCACAGGCCTTTTCTTTGCATAACGGAGGAGACACTCCAATTTGTCACTCTGTTTGTTTATTCTGTCCTCTTGCACTTTTTACTCAGTTTCCTTCTCTCTCTCTCTCTCTCTCTCTCTCATTGTTTCTTTCTGCGTCTTTGTTCTGGCTCTGTGAGCCACATTTCCAGTAACGTTGCTCACGGGCATGATGAAACGCACTGAAACCCATCAAACGCACACTTCGAGCTCATGCTAAAAATACTGATTTTCTTGCCTCGCTCTTCTCATAATACCTCATCTTGTCAGATTAGTTTTTTGGTGTTTTTTTTTTCCTTTCTTCTGAATAATAAGTTAGTGCAGTTTGGTAGCAAGCTACATTGAATATTCGTATTTGATTTGCATCGCTATGATGGTATAAGGTGCACAGGATGAACAAGTCGCAGTGTTTGAATTAGAATACCTCTGGGTACAATTAGTCCAGATGTTTTCAAACCACAGCGTGGAAGACTAGCCACGTCGGCCACTACGTATCGGTTCCCGAGGCGCACGAGAAGGAACGCTGTCCTGCTGAAGGAGCCGTTTCTTTTAAACATTCACTCCGAATTAGTGACTTTAGTAGTAAAACCCTGAATAAAAACCTGAGCGTGACCATCTCTCGCCTTTGTGGAGCTTTCTGGCATGGCACCAGAATCTCTCTCTCTCTCTCTCTCTCTCTCACACACGCACACACACACACACACACACACACACACACACACACGCACACACATATACATACACAAACTGGACCCAGGCCAAAACAGTTACACACATTGGCTCAGGCCGCACCCTGTTCTTCTCAAATGTAAGAAAAGAAATGGACCTTCACTCCTAACCTCCTACGCCTGAGTGCACATATATTTCACCACTCAGCCAAGAAAGAGAGAAAGAAAAAAAAAATGGGCAAGGAAGGGATGAAACAGACTCGCAACCCTTCTGTGGCCTGTTGAAGGACTCGCTTGTTAAACACTTCTGTGGGTAGGGTTGGGGGAGGGGGGGTGAGCTGTTCGGGCTGCACGCGGACAACTCGAAAAACCAGCAAAGCAACACAAATGCTCTTCCACAGAAATCCTCAAAGCCTACACCCGCCTCCACCCTCCCTGAGGACTCGCATAATCGTACATCGGTAACACTTGTCTAAGAGCACTCATTTGTGCGAAATGGATCCCTTTACAAGATGACAGTGAGTGCTCGAGCGCACCTGGAAGCGTCGACGGAGAGGGATGAAAAAGATGGAGGGATTCATTATGCTTACACCAAACGTGTGTTTTCTTATCAGGAGCCGTATTTCCAGACAAAATACCCGAACTCGAACATCATGAGTTACATATACATTAGCTTAGTCATTGTGGTTTTAGACAGTCGGTGGGACCAAAAAAAAAAGAAAAAAAAAAAAAGGAAGTGAATGTTTATATTTTCTTGCAGACGTGTCGGCCAGATCACGCGACTCTGCTGAGCAAACCGCGGCGTGATGTAGCGCGTTCTCCCTTTCCACTCAATCCGTCGGTTGTTCAAAAAGGTGTGTCCCGACGGTCTCGCGTGTCTTTCTCTGCTTCTTTCTGTGTGTTAGTTTAAGAGCGTAAATGGAGTCCTTATGTAAATACAGTCTTCTCACACCACGACTTAAGATGACTTAAGGAAGACTTCCGTGACTTTTCGAACCAACCGCAAACACCAAACTGAACCTGAAGTTCTGCCTGTTGCTGAGAATCGCCTACTTCTGCATTTATTCCGTTTCTGTGTGTGTGTTTAGGAGGGAGGTTATAAATAGCAATTTAGTATTATAGGTTAACTTCTTCCTAAGCTGCATATACTGCTAAAGTGCTTCATACATTCATATTTAGAGATGCTGAGTGCACATATGTGTGTGGGCTGTCTGAAATCTGGGTAAAGACTGAGCACACCATCAGTGAATAATTTATTGGCAGAGCATTAAGTTCTCTGACAGGCCTTTACAGTGCGAGTGTGTGTGTGTGTGTGTGCGCGTGCGTGCGTGTTCACTTTTAGAGCTTGCACACTGGAAAATGCAAAGACAACCAAGCTCATGAGAGTGTTCAGAGTGGCTTTTCGGTCTAGACAGCTGCTGTGCGTTGACACGACGGAAGTGAGAAGCCTGATGTGTGTGTGCACGTGTTAGATTTTTCAGGTGGGTCTATAAACTGTAGTGCGACCTCGTGCAGCTCGACATGTTCCCGCATGTGGCGAACGAGTTCCAAGGGCGAATTAAGGGCGCAGACTTCCCGTGGAAATCGTTTCCTGCGAATGCACAGGGAGCACAGTGTCACCATGGGAACAAGTCAAAGTTCTGCAAGCGCACCCTGCATTGGAAAATGGTTGTGGAATTTATTTGAATCTGATGGCAAAATTGAATCCTTAAATTATATACACACCCACACAACAAAACAAAGCATGTTTAGAAATTGAACATAGCTGCATGGTTTATTTAAAAAAAAAATTCTCCCCCCTCTACGAGTTACAGTTGGAGTGTAGGAGGCTACTCCATGGTTCTTTCACTCTCTTTCTCTCCCTCCCCCTCTCTTCTAGCGCTCTGAAGGAGTGAGCTGGAGGGCTGCCAGGGTACACGGTCACAGCACACTCACTCTCTCTCTCTCGCACACACACACACACACACACACACACACACACACACACTGACCTACATACACTTCCACTGTGCTGAGTGGCCCACTGAATGTTCCAGCCAGTCACATGTGGGGGCGGAGTGCTGTCTAACCAATCGCGTCAGCTCTTCTATTCTTCACACAGTTCAGCCAGAAACAGACTGAAACAGAGAGAGGGTCTGAAAATGGAGTATGAAGGGGGAAATGGGCCATCACGGAGAGAGAGAGAAAGAGAGAGAGAGAGCTCTATTGAGAACAAAACGGAGATGACTGTAAGACAGAGAGAAGCTAATAAAGAGCTCGTTTAGAAATATGAACGCAGAGGCCGTGCCATTTCCTTGCCAATCACACCCACACACTTTTAAGTGTCCTGTCGCCTGGACTTCTTTCTAATTACACAAGAAGCATCGCTCAGCAATGTGAGCAGTGATACTGGTTTCAGTCTTTTTTTTCTCCCCCTCTTCTTCTTGTCTATTTAGATTCATTAACTTAAGTCATCCAAAAATGCAAGTAACTGATAATTTGGGCTTCGTGGATCTCAGGCACTCCAGCTGTTCTGGGACACGTTTCTATCAGGTGGACGTGATAACTACTATACTACAGAAACTGTCATTCAAGTTCAATGAGAGTCCACAACAGTCCTGTGACCTCATCTGATTAGCCAGTGATAAACACCAGACTGATAAAGAGTTTCCCTCATCTGCTCGACCTTTGCTCTTTTTTTTATCTCCTGAACTCCATTTGTCTCTCACTTTCGTTCACTCAATTAGTCTTTCTGTGCGCTTCTTCACATGGTCATGGTATATGGGTGTGACAGCGTGGCAGATGTAATCAGCCGCAGTGAGCAGATTATTGTATGATTCACGGACTGTTCTACCCGGAGTAATCACATATACATACTGAGAGCTGCTCACATGACCACCAGCTGAAAACTACTACATCTCTAATCTTTATAAACCAAAAAATGTATTACATTCAGACCGATTAAAAAAATAAAAAAATAAAAAGTGCAGTACGGTGCAGTGATTCATTCAATTGAACATTTTTACATTTTGTAACGTGGCCGCTCCGTTGCTTCTCGAAGACTAAACGCGCTGACTTTTGGTAGACGGCGTCGTCTTGTGCCGTATTGTTTTCATTTCTAATAACGGAACCACGGGCTGTTAAACATTTGGGATACGTTGTGATAACCAAACTCCAAACGCTCGGGTCCGTTCAACTAATGCTGCGAGTTTCATCCTACAGAGTTAAACACCCCTCCTTTCAATATTATGGGTTATTTCTTGTACATTCACAATATAATGTATAATCCCAATTAATCCATGAGGTCAAGGAAAGTTCAAGGGGGTGAATGTTTATGCAAAGCTTTCTAGATCGCCTACAAAAAATATACCTATTGTTTACACTATTTTTTTCCCCTTCAACATTTGATCAAAATGTGCAACACGGTGTCTGTTGCACACGATGTCTAGCAACGCATCGATGCGCAGAACCAGTTGTAATCTGAGGTTGAGTGTGTTTTTTTTCTTTTCTTTTGCACTTGCAGCTCTTTGTGTTTTCATGGAAAAATCTCTGAAGCATCGGCACAGCTGCAGGAAGCGGGAGGGGAAAGAGGGAAAGAAATACTAGGTGAAAGAAAAGCAAAAAAACAAAAGAGAAGGAGACGGGAAAGGAACAGTAACCCGTATATACACGAGAGAGAAGTAGCGAGACGGGGAGAGAGAGAGAGAGAGAGAGAGAGAGAGAGAGAGAGAGAGAGTATGAAAGGCAAAGGCAGCTTGGATGTTTGCTAAATTGATGGAGTACAAACGAAAAATACTGGACATGTGATCCATTATACAGTGTGTCACTGAACACAAAAGCAATCCTATAGACATGCAACCACATGGTAAATTAATTAGGCTAAAAGCCCCGTCAGGCATAGTGATGTCACCACCAGCTGATCCCGACTGCTGATGCTCTTGTATATCTATCAATCGTTTTTTTCCGTAATCCGTTTCTCCTAACCAACAGTTTTCTCCTTCCAACAGCTTAATATCTACGTATGTAGATACTGTTCATGAGCATGAGTCTACACTCTAAGCGCTTTTGCTATATGGTCTATTATGGCTAACTGCTAAAAACTAATTCTAGGCTGAAAATCAATCAATCAATCAATCAACATGCTACGATATCAACGAGTCTTATCGGCGTACGAGCCACCGTTACGATTGGAGGACGTAAAAAGTCGTCATGTCCGACGCATCATATCTTGAACACCTGGAATGGACGTGCAGAGCTTCTTACCATACGGTATTTGTATGTGTGAGTTACACCTAGTTAGATTATACCTGTTTTAAATATTCCCAACCATAATGCACGTATTACTGGAAAGGAAGGACAAAAGGACTCTCACGTTTGTCACTCTACGGGAATCTACACGGTCAAATGACGGTGCTGTCCTCTATGTACCAAAGCGCTCGACGTAGCCTGGAAAGATACCCTGGCAAAGCTGAAAGACGTGCTGTTTGCCTAACCAAATTAGCAGTGATGTTCTGCTCAGTGCAACAAATCGGAGAAGGAAAAAGAACTACATGGTACAAGAGTTGCACTAATGCTGTACCATGCGAGAGTGAGACTAGTCTGCTAATCTGAGATTTAAAAAATTAAATAATATGGAGCTAGAGAGAGATGGAGCGTGATCCCAGACTGAGCCTCGTCAAAATTTTTTTATAAATTTAAAATAAATGGTGGAAGAAGCAAAGGAACAGGAAATGACCAACCTAGGATTGTCACAGTTTATATTTTGCATGAAACAATGCCAATGCGCATAAACACCACTTCGAGCTGGACACTCTTGCACCATTCTCCCTGACTTAACCTGCTGTATGTTCCCACTAGCAGGCAACAAAGCGACGGGTTACTACGCATTTTCTGTCTACGTGCACAAGACGGAAATGTCATTTCAGCGACAGTGAAAGTGTCACGTGAACGGAGACGGTCAGGAAATGTTAACATGACCGATTCAAACGACTGGCTCGAATGATTTCTCAGACCAATACGCTGGCACATGTCTGGTCCAACTCTACTTCCTTCCGGCAGTTAAAGTTAGACACACAACATTATATATCGGTCGCTCCCGGTTTTCGTCATTTTGCGATCGCAGAAATGAACGCAAAATCAAGTCAACTCCACAATTTCCAGAGGAGCTTGCAATTTTTTTTAAATGACCACAGATTTGGGCCAAAACGCGTCATGTGACATCATCACAACATGCATTCAACCAAAGCCCTCTTCCGTTCACACGCGTCAAACATGAGGAACCGGAGTACAGACAAAAGGCCTCATTTACCAACAAAGAGCGTGCAAATCTATTTCGAGCGATTGCGATTTCACCAATTCAAGTTGTTTTCCACAAAAAAAAAAAACCAAACAAACATACATTTCATATAGAGACACTACAAAGAGAAATAAAGTGTAGAAAGGAAGAAGCAGAGATCCTCAGTGTCTCTGGTGAGTGTACGTTACTAGCACATTTAGCTTGGTTTGCTAGAGAAACCTAGTACGCAACATGAAAAACAAACTTGCAGTATATTTTACACAAAAGTGGTGTGTGTAATTCGTATAATGGTCTAGAAGTCACTTCATGCCCACTAGAGAGCGTGAACATAGGGTTAGTCGCTGTACTTAGATCAGTTCGGGAGTGTGTGTTAACATATCCTTCATTAATATTACAGAAAAACTGTCATTGAAGAAAGAAAAAGCATTATATACAGGATCATATCATCCGAGACATCGCCATTTCTCAACCAAAGGCAAAAAGAGAAGTAGACTGGCACACATACCTAACCATATAACAAATAAGGGAAGCTATAGTGTGCTGTAGAAAGAGGCCTCGCTCACCAGGCTAACACATGGGGGATTCATGGGCAGGAGGTGGATGTATGCAGACATGGGAAAGTGAACTTGCTAAAGCCTGTGACGCTCTGCACGTGGGACTCCAAAGAGTGTGAGAATCTATCCTGTGAATGTGAATTGGTGTTTAAGGCACTGAGTCAGAGTACCATAGCTACTTTAATGTACGGTAAAGTATGCTGTGTGTGTACTGTTTCAGATTCCTGAAACCTTGTCTAACAATATTACATTTCTGTATGCAAGCACGCTCTGGCTACGTTTAGAACCTCTTTCACACATGAAGGCTTGTAAACATCTAGAATGCATGCATGAAAGGCTGGCATGTGGCTGAATAAGCATTGCCCATGACTCTCGCCATGTGCATATGTGTGCGCAGTTCTTCATGAGAGGTCATGCCTGCTTTCATGACATTAAATAAATAAATAAAAAGGAGTGTTCGCCAAAACAACCACTTATCCATTTACTCGAATTCCACTCCATTACACTTGGTTATGTATCCTTCTGGGGCACATCGAGGAGCTGTTTAACTATACCACATGTCCAATTCAATTCAACTTTATTTGTATAGTGCTTTTAACAATGGACCTTGTCTCAAAGCAGCTTTACAGAAATATATAAACGCAAGATGTAGATTTTAAGTGTGTAAATTTCTCTCTATTGAGTGAGCCGATGGCGAGGAAAAACTCCCTAAGACGATATGAGGAAGAAACCTTGAAATGAACCAGACTCAGAAGGGAACACGTCCTCATCTGGGTAATTACGGAAAGTGTGAAAGTAAAAGAAAGTTCATTATGGTTTTTATATGAAGTCTGTTTTGTTGAACTAGTCCACTGTTCACTAATGGAGACCCGAGTGCAAAACCGCATGTGGTAATCGCAGTCCCAAGGCCATAGCAGCAACCGTAGTCCCAACATGTTATGTTAATGTAGTTCCTTATGGATTACCATTTATTACTTGGCATTTTTTTTTTTAATCCGGTCTTGGTATCTCTGATTTAAAGTCTGATTTGGAATGATAAGAGAGCCAAAGTAGAGGTATGCATGGGAATTTTTATTTTATTTTATTTATTTATTTTTTAAATGTACCCACTCTCACAGAAAGTTTGCCCAAATCTGGTTCCACACTTTTTTATTTTGGCTTGCACCCGGATGGGAAATTTTCTAACAAACTTAGTTACAAACAGTAAGAAAAGTTAGAACAACAATAGGTTGCCTATGCAACTTCGGTGCTTGGCCCCCTAATTACTCATTTAGACAACACTGATCCTGACCGAAATAAAGCATTAAGAGTACAAGCCTTTTGTAGTAGAAACATTTATAGGCCCAGTCTTGATGCACTCATGTATACCAAACAACTCTTGTAAGGGTGCACACTTTAAATGATAAAAATGTGTGAAACGGCAGCTATGAACAATGGTACGGGAAAGCCAGATCTGCAGAAAGACAAACACAAGCAAAGACATAGAGAAAGAGCGATAATAGTCCACGTAAGCCAGGGCTCAATATGCCTTGGAGCTCTGGAGCAATTTCATGCCCTCATAAACGCTGTAGTGCAAAAGGGACGAGAGAGAGAGAGAGAGAGAGAGAGAATGGGGGAGGATAAATAGAGTGAACAAAACCAAAAGAACACACAAATCTAGCCGCAAAAGCGACTCAGCTGTAAGATCTAAATTAGAGCTTCAGCCTCGAATGTGTGTCAAAGTGTTAATAGCGTTACAGGCACAAACCTGTCCACCTGCTGAACAGGCACCGAAACTTTACTGCAGGAGGCTCGAGTCCTGACGCTGCACTTTTCCTGCACGCCTGCTCACATATCAACCGAGCTGCCCTGAGGTCACCGTTAAGACAGGTGTGCAAACACTAAACATGTGGAAATTTGTGATAAAGGGCCTCCGATAGCACTCGGAAAACTGTCCCCTTTACACACGTTTAGACACATGCTAAACGCCGGTCCTCGATAGCTGCAGCCTGTAGAGCTAAGCCCTCAACTGCCCTCTCGTATTTGGAACATACTTTACGAGAAAGCTTAGAGCTTAGTGTGTTCAGCTTAGTGTAGCTCTTTACCAACATACAAATCAGCACACACAGGGCTCGCTTGGAATGGAACCTTTTCTCAAGTCCGAAGGGTTTATTACCCTATACGTTTCTTCCCAAGTACGAAGACAGCTCGTACGCTATACAGTACATTACAGCAGCTTTGACTGGCAAATTTCATACTTGCATGTCACTGAGGTGAATAAAACCACCATTTGTTTAGTCACAGAGCGGGAGTCTCTATTAGCGTAGAGGCCTGCTGAAAAGGAAGTGAATAGGAATTGCGCAGTTCTCCGAAAAATATCCATAAAAAAGGGAGTGAATTAACGACATCGTTGATAAACATCAAGCTTAAAAGGCAGCACGAACCATAGCTGGGGAAAACAGTGTAAACACCATCAACCTTCCACTGCCATACCCTGCTCATTCCGTTGTTCTCTTTGTCCAGCTCTGCTTATCTCAGCTCTTCCCTAGAGAGGGTACACTAGATCTTTACACTGTCCAAGGAATGATTTCAGAATGATGAGCTACATCTGGGCCATGCTTCAATCGTCCATTGGAAATCGCAGCCATAACAGTAGATCTCATAGTTTTAACGATTCACACAGGATAAGTAACCAAGGGGTACTAAAAGTAAACGACGATTGAGGTAAAATACCACAATCTTGTCTTAATCTGGCATAATATTATGTGAGATCTCACTGAATCCCAAACGAGTCCATTTCCATAAAGGCTGCTTGGGCAGTAATCATCCACACGGTCCACTCCGACAGATGAATTAGACTGCGTGAGTAAGGGACGCCTTTCAAAAGTGTCCGTTTCTTCATATTTTTTTTTCCTTCACTACAGAGCTCGGTTTCTTTTCATCACCGCCATCTCAGCGAGGAGCTCCAGTCCTGACACAGAGCGCTAGCTTTATTGTAGTCAATTAATTTTTAATCAAGAACAATTTAGCCTCCCCTGCTCAGCACCGCTGCCAGGGCAGACAGCCTTAATTGGAGAGGACAGGTCGTGAGAAAAACAAATTAAACTTTCAAAAGCCTCGGGTCAGAATGTTTTGGGGAGGAGCGTACCAGAGGGAGTGATGCAGGGGTGTGGTTTTGTTTTTTGTTTTTTTGGCGGAAGAATTCCAAGAGCATTTGTTGAATAGTGGACACCTGAGCAGTATCTCACAGCATATGATGTTTACTGCTTGTTGACTGAACAAAGACGAGGCTCACACATCCCTCTTCAAGGATTTCTGATTCTGATTCACTCACTTTCAGTATCCAGTTTATCCTGAACAGGGTATATGGTGGATCTGGGAACACTGCGCATGAGGTGGGAATACACCCTGGATGGGACACCAGTCCATCAAATGGCACCATGCACACACACACGCACACATATGTACATTCACACAGTGATTCACACCTAGCATCAATTTATCTTATACACCTACTGGGGTGTTTTTTGGGAAGGTCGAAGAAAATCTGAGGAACCTAGAAGAACATTCACAGAAACAAGGTATAGACAGTGACCTGAGCTCAGGATCGAAGTGGAGGCCGTGAAGCCCAGATGGCCAACAACCATGTTCCTGGTGGCCAACAGATCTACCTTCCTGAAGACTTTACCTCCATCCTTAATTGTGCCCACCTCACCGTCTAATCATTGCCTCTTAAGTCTTAATGATTAGACGGTCAGGTGGGCATGATTATAGTTGGTTGGTGACCACTGGTGAAGCTGCACCATTATGGCGCCATGTCCGATTCAAAGATCCAAAGTTTATTTGGGGAGGGTTGGTTTGGAGCAACTAAAATACTCAACACTACATGCATTTCTAATAGACTCCTACACACACACCCCAAACACCTGTGCTTATGCAAATTCTTGAATTTGCACATATGCAACCCTTAATATTAAAGACAGAACAAGTTCAGACTTGAGTGACATGGAAATGTTGGTGGCTTGAAAATGACATGATAAATGATTTCAAACAAACGAGTGTGCCTCCGTGAGTGAGTGAGTGAGTGAGTGTTCATCTTGTTACCCCTGCTCTGAATAATCGCAGTCGTAATTGATGGAGACACATTTTGGAAATCTGCTCAACATTTGGATGGAAACGCATCTGTACACTCGTAGCCCTGTCACCATGGCAACACATGACCATCTGAAAAACCTATGCCAATCCTCGCTGACATAACACCCGTCGCTAACCTTTTTTCTTTTCTTTTTTTTCCCTTCCCCTTTCCACCCCACAGACACGAATGCTTTGTGGTAGCAGTGCCAGCCAGAGAGGCGCCCACACCACCTAACCCTCTCGTGAACTTACACCACACATGGGCAACCATGGCAACAAGCCACCAATCACATGACGTTACAAAAGAACACATTATTTACTTATGAGCACATACGAATCAGGCACAGCGCTACAGATGACAGAGCGCCACTGAAATGCGTATTTATTCAGTCAGTACCCGTTTTTTTTGCAGGCTTGGGGACAATATAGCACTGAGCACTGTGTTTTCGTGAATGAGACAGAAGATGTATCGGAATTAAAGATGAAGCCCCGACTCACTAAGCAACGACACCAGTTCAGGAAATAGTCCGCAGACACAAATCCTATCAGTTCAGACATGCAAGTCTTCTCTGTGCTTCCTACAGCAGGTGATACAAACTCCACCAGATTGCTGCACAGTAGCCCGAATCACTCAATACACGGTCCACATGGGGAAATGTGCATACGTTAAATAAAATAATAATAAAAGAACCACAAAAGTGAGTAAGTTTCTTGGAGAAGTAGTAATCATTTGGCATTAGCAACTTATCAATTAATTATCTTTGCTACTATTTCACTTCCACGTACACGCATACCACACAGTGTGTCTGACAGATAATTAGAAGAGTCCCATCAGTCCATTCCACAATGCATAGCGCCATAAATTTTTCACGGACTGGCGATTGGGAGTGAATGAGCACTGCATTATTACCTATGCTGACCGTCCCTCCCCATCCCCCTCTTCTCCAACCGCAGTGGAACAAAGGAAAGTCCGTCATGACATCTAGATATGCTCGTTAGATACACCGCAGTGGAGCTTCACTTCAGTCTATTTCACTTGACCTGTGTACACTATGTAAATCTCATCCCCAAATTCATGCAGGTCATGCAGGTTTCCAGACCTGTCCTAAGAGGACGCATATGATATCAAAGGCTTGGGGCAGAATACCCACCCATACACACCCTCACCATCTCAGCTAAAAATACACAACTGAAAGCACGAGATCATTTGCCTCTCTTATTTAAAAATATTTGTCCTGCTGGAACTGTGCCAGACCTTCAGTAATAGCTCGAGGAAGGAATGTGGGTTGGAGCATATTATGCAGGACACCCAGGTCTCTCTCTCTCAGACACGGAGAACAAAAGCTACGTATCTGAAGCAAGGTGTGTGCATGTACTGTATGGCACAATTAACATATAGGGCAGTTTGTGTTCTCCAATGTGACCTGATTATACTAAAAGGAATGTCTGGTCACATGTGTGTTGATTACACCATGCTAAAGTAACTAATATTGGGTGTGTGTGTGTGTATATTGTGTACACACACACACACACACACACACACTATATATATATATATATATATATATATATATATATATATATATATAAATTAGAACATATGAGAGAGTAAGAGAGATATATAAGGGCTACTTTGAGGTGTATTCACTCTGAACATTTCTCTGAACACCTTCCACATATTGGTTTTATTCCACTGCAGGAATTTGTGAGGTTAAATCGAACACTTCAACACACTCTACCTTCCAGTAGTAATCAATAAAACAGACACCAAGAAAACTGTGGTCTATGGGATTACATTCAAGAAAGTATCCTACATGCTATTCAAGATAGGAGTTCTAGTGATAGTCATACCTACAATCCAAACACACACACACACACACCTCCTCCTTCTCCGATGCTAAAGATACAGTACACCTTTGCCATCTCGTTGTGTGCCACATTGTGAAATCTCTTCCCAAGAATTGCAAGTTTTGAAAGCCTAAATCTGAGGAATCTGGTTATATCTGATAAGCACAGATTTCACTACACAGCGAAGATCGGACTGATGTATAGCACGCTTGGAAATCCGTGTTTCGTCTTCACTTCAATTGAATAGCGATGGTCAGATAGATTCAAATCCCTGGTTGTCGTTACTCCAGCCACACTGCTTCTGACTCACACTGGCCACCTACTGTATGTCTAAATACATCGAATTTTTATCTAGTGACACTGTATCTTTTAGCTCCTGAGATTTGGGGCATTTGACGCTTCAGTATTAATTCCAGTGTAGCTTCTTCATACATGCAGGAGGTTTTGGTGAAACTGGGCTCTCGTGTTCATTTAGGCAACTGATGACCAAGTCAAGAAAACTGGCATGAACATAACACAAACACAAACACAAGCAGAAGACAAATACGTTCTACTGAAAGGAAATGTAAAAGAATTCCAAACAATTGGGATTTAAAAAAAAAAAAATATATATATATATATATGATACATTGTTGTAGTATGTTGCAAGTTCAATTCCGAAATATGATTTATCCAATAGCGAGTAAGTAGCATAGACATTACAAGAACACTTTGAGTAGGTTCTACAAAAAAAAGAAAAAAAAAAGTTTCATTCAATTAAACTTGTGACGAGATTTAACGAATTCATTAAGCGATCTAGTTCAAAAGTCAGACCAAGACAAGAAACCGTTCAATACAAGTTGAGCTGAACAAAAGAAAGCCCAGAATAAAAGACATGGATTTTCATCATTTGATCATTTTCATCACTTGCGTTGAAGTAACTCATGAATATATTTATATATATATTTTTTATATAAGTGAATTCTTAACTAGCTAGTGAGTCCGTAACATTATCTAATATTATGTTACACGGCACGTTTTCACCTGCTATTCGATTATAGCTAGCGATCATTAGGTCTGTTGTTACTTTTAGCTAATAAGTTAGGTGTGAGATCCTCTCTGCTGTTGACTTCTGTTACAGTTACTCTATGTGTGTCGTCTACTGTATGTGTGCAGAATAACATATGAGCACAACCTTCACTGGAACATGCCCAGACAGGTTTTCTGTAAGCTGGTCATGTTGCAGGAATAGGAGACAAGTCACACTTTTATATATATATATATATAAAAATAAAATTGTTCACGTACAAGGTTAAATTCTCCACCAGATGCCTATAGGCGGTTCACACAATGGAGTTCTTCTATGGAGGTGTGTGTGTGTGTCTCAGCATTAATTATTGGATAATTATGATCATGGTGTGGTCAGGGCAAGATAATCACTTGTTTTTGTTTGGGGGTGGGTGGGTTGGTTTCAGACCCATAGCTTGCGTCACGTGTCATACAAGCCATAACAACCAAAAGGCCTGACACACACACACACACAGAGAGAGAGAGAGAGAGAGAGAGAGAGAGAGAGAGAGAGAGAGAGAGAGAGAGAGAGAGAGAGATTCTTGTCAGTTCATATGTATGCCCCCCCCCCTTTTTTTCTTTCTTTCTTCAAGGTATTACAGGTTAGCAGTGGTGTTTAATGTGTTCAATTAAGGACACTTAGCTATTTAGTCTGCATAAGCTCACTGCATTACACTGTTTCTTTTTTCTTTGTTTCGTTTATTTTCATTTTCTCAAGATGTCAGAGTAATTATGGAAGTATTCACGCACCCATTTTATTTTTTCTTGTCAAGTATCCTTTGAAGAACGAGTTCAGCAAATATTTAAACGCATGAATAAACGCTTTGTTTACATATGAGGTCATATGCATCGCCAAGACACTGAGTCACGCGGGCGCTCCTGCTGCTGCGCTTAAGCGCGCGCCCGTCTGGAGCCGCACGCACGCACGCTCGCTCGCGCACGCGCGAAGGAACATGTGTTCCTTTTGTTTTTGTTTTCGTTGTAACAAATCGGGGTGCACTCGGCGTGAGCACGAGAGAAAATCGATTCGAACAGTGCACACGTACCTTCCAGCCGGCGGAGCTGTTGCTGTCTCCTTTGTCTTTGAAGTAGGGGACATTTCTGACCATCCAGTCATAGATCTGAGAGAGAGTCAGTCTTTTGTCCGGCGTGCTCTCGATGGCTTTGGTGATGAGATCTGCGTAGGACAGGTTACCCCAGGCGTTCCTGCGAGATGAGGACTTGCGTGGGGTTTGCTGCTGCTGCTGCACCCCCTGTCCATTCACCTCCGCAGCGCGCGCTTTAGCCTCGACCTGGCTCTGCTGGTCCTGGTCCTGGTCCTGATCTCCGCTCGAGCTCAGTCCATCAGGCCTGCCATCGTCTCCATTAGTGCTCACAGCCATTGCACTCTCCTCCTCATCATCCTCTTCCTCCGGGATGATGTACGTGTCGTTGGCTTCTGGCTTAACCAAGCTGGACTCCGGCAACGGCCAAGTACATGACCTCGGCCGCTTCTGAGGCTCAAAGTCCGGATCAATGGCCACGTCCAGACTGGACAGAGGCTCGGGGGATGTCGTCTCAGCCATCGAGACGTCGGAACCTGTAGACAATCGCACTACCGCACGAGCTCCCCGGTGCAAGTTTAGACGCGTAGAGGCGCGCTGTCAAAGTGGCGTGCCATGAACGCGTCCGGATAATCTGTCCAAAACACACATGAACAATTAGGCTATAGATGGCACGTGCTTTTCGGTAGAACTGTGCACGTTTATAGTCTAATCTAATCTAACCACACACACACACACACACACCATTCACCAGGACCCGTTCAGATCCCGCAGCCTTCCCCGCCGTGCACCGGACTCCGTTTCTGCAGCGCGCTCGAGCTCAGACCGAGCACTGATGTAATGCAGCTGTGGAGCTCACGCGCACTTCGCCAATGGCCGAGAAGAGAGCGCAGCGACGTCACCAAAACCCATCCCATTCAGTCAAATCTCCATGCGCTCACGAGAGGACCAGAATTCGATTTGAATAATAAAATAAAGTAAATAATAACAATCAAGTAAAACGCACACGAAAATAATCAAGAAAGCTGGATTAGATCATTGCGCGTATGAATCATCCGACTTCCCTTCTCCGCTTTCCTTTTTCACAAGAGAGAAAGCTGTACAAAATAAAAAAAGAGAGAGTGGGGACACCAGTTTATATCTCGCGATCTGAAACAACAAATCCAAAATGCTCTCGTTCTCTAACTGCACTGTAACTCATACCCACAATACCCGTCCTCCTTCAGTACTAAACGAGCTACTGTACAACTTATACAAAGGACTGACTGCAGAGACTGACAGAGAGAGAGAGAAAAGATTAAACCCGTCATCCACCCCCTCCCTCCCGACCCTGCGCGTGGGATCGCCTTTTAAAGGGCCATGCCCCGTGAAGTATACCAGGCACGCGCTCGAGAGCATGTTCAGACAAGCCCAAGATTGCCAAATATAGTGCAAGTTGCATGAGAATGAAGATTGTGCGTGATATTTATATTGATCTGACCTTCACACTGTAGAATACAGGAAATGCTCTTTTTTTTTTGGTAACATGTAAAGGATACATGTTTGGATTGATGTAAACAAACTTACTTTTAATAAGTAAGAACATACAATCAGTTTATATATATATATATATATATATATATATATATATATATATATATATATATATATATATATATATATATATATATATATATATATATATATATATATATTAGCCACACAGTGTATGTCTGTGTGTGTGTCTGTGTGTGTGTGTGTGTGTGTATATATATATATATATATACATATATATATATATATACACACACACACCACACACACACACACACTATGTGGCCAAAAGTATGTGGACACCCGACCATCTCACCACTAAGAACTCAAGTGTCCTGCATAGAGCCCTGAACTGGAACTGGAGCCTCATCACTATCTCGACATCACTGCCTGACCTCAACCTCACTAATGCCCTTGTAGCTGAATGAACACAAATCCCCACAGCCACACTCCAAAATCTAGTGGTAAGCCTTCCCGGAAAAGTGGAGGAGGTTATTATTCATCCATCCATCCACCTTCCACTGCTTACTCCTTTTCAGGGTCACGGGGAACCTGGAGCCTATCCCAGGGAGCATCGGGCACGAGGAGGGGTTCACCCTGGACAGGGTGCCAGTCCATCTCAGGACACAATCACATACACACTCACACACCCATTCATACACTACAGACACTTTAGACACGCCAATCAGCCTACCATGAGTGTCTTTGGACTGGGGGAGGAAACTGGAGTACCCGGAGGAAACCCCCGCAGCATTGGGAGAACATGCAAACTCCGCACACACATAGCCCTGGTGGGAATCGAACCCCGGACCTGTGAGGCGAACATGCTAACCAGTAAGCCACCGTGCGCCCTGAGGTTATTATTATTATTATTATTACAGTATAGCAAGGGGGCGAGGGGGGATAAATCTGGAATGAGATGTTCAAGAAGAACATCTGAGTGTTATGGTCAGGTGACCACATACCTTTGGCTCCACAATGTAGCCGACTCCCATCAGTTGCGCCATGCTGGCCCTTTAATCCTGTGTAAATCTCTCGACACACCCCCCTTTCTGCCAGCACTAGAGCATTCAAAGATGTGACATCATACTGTTAGAAATAAAGAAACCGCACATCCTCCATATAATCCTTTCTGATTATATGACCAATTTCACACAAAAATCCTATGTCCAGTTGGTGTTTCAGTATTTCTAGAATGCTCGATTTTATTATTTTGACATATTATTATTATTATTATTATTATTATTATTATTATTATTCAAATATGTATGTATGGCATCATTCCCTACTACTCTGTCCTTTCAAACACCACAATCCAGCACATCTTTGTTCCTGACGAAGAGGGTTTTATTTTTTCTCTCTCTCAGATAATGAGCACCATGACTTACGGCTTGCGCACATGATGGAGTGAGCGAACCAGTTTCCACCTGTCTGCTGCAGCAAGGAATCAGGATGACAATCCTTCTATGTTATGTTATCCATGAATAATGGTCTATAACATGGCAGAACAGTTTGGGTAAAGAGCAAGATCCCTTTCAGGGTGCGGCATGATGTAATAGTAATGAGGTTCATGCATTTATTAAAAACCAGGAATGGCTCTGTTGCACTGTAATGATGTCATTTAAGTCTAGTGACTACACCTAAGGATGGTGTGCCCTTGGATTGTTACTGTGTGTATACGCATGTTACGCCTCCACCTATCTCCACCCTCTTGAGTGTCATCAATCTAGACAATCCTTCCTCGACCCCTTCTGGTTTTGACCACACTTGAGGCAGCAGGTCAAATTTTTGGAGGTTATGGAATTTTTAATCCAGTATTGTAGGTATGACGTGATCATTAATACCAGTACTGACTACTCTGCCCTAGTTAGAGAGGGAACACAACGTACTGAATGGCTCATACAACCACACTCTTGAAGACGTGACATTCACAAGGACAGGACTGCATATGCTTTAGGAAGTTAATCTACCTAGATCCTTTGTATACAGATAGTACACACTTGAACTCCATCATAGCACATGGTTTTCTTTGTGAGCCCTGACACATTGCATTACAAGTTCAATGTACTGTATATGATGCCCTTTAAAAAAAAAAAATCACATTTCGAGGAAGTGATTCTACTGTGGCGCAACATCATCCACAAACAATATCAGCCAAACCCACAAGCACTCGATCACACTATTATCACTGCAAATATTTCATAATTTTATATTTTCTATATGTTGGGTCGAATTGTGTGTGATTATGTGCAGGATGCCCTGCTGTGTCTCCTTTTGTCTGCATGATGTTTATTATAAAGTACATTTACAATTCTGCATGTTCAATGTTTACACACTGCACTACTTAATAACAGTTATAAATAAATATGTATATATATATATATATATATGTGTATATATGTGTATATTTGTATATAGCTTCCTGCACATGACAATAAAACTTGAGCCAGCAACCTGCATAACTGTCTTTTGCTGCCATCTATTGGCCAATAAAAGAACAATTCAACACAGGCATTACATCACATGTTCCCATCCCCTGTCCAGTATATTTAAATGTTTTTCAAATTCTCCCTTTATTTGAGAATAGAGTTGAATCAGGTGTGTAGGGAACAAGGAAACTCTCAAACGGTATTCCAGATTCAGGGTCAGGAACCATAGTGTTAAAGTAGAGTAGGCTACAATAACATGCTGTATATTTGCAATGTGTTTACATTGCTATTGTTCAGAAACAATGCAGAAGGAAACTCTACCTACTGGACACGTGGAAAGCAGGTTCTGCAGAGAGCTAAATGATCTAAAGGAAGTATACACCAATGGATACAACACGTCTTCAGGAAACCAGAGGGCTCTTCATTGGAGTTTCTGTCACGTTTGAGGAATAAAGGAATGAATGCTAGTACAGGCAGGTTATCACGACGAGTTTATGGAAACAATCATGTCAAATATTTTGGATGATTTATCTATTTAGAGTTAGGAGGGGTAAAGAATATTCTTTGGTATCCACTAACTAAGCTGGCATTGTAAATTTAATCCACTATAATATGTTTTATAGGATTCAAGCATAACAATAACAACAATAAATTAATTACGTTTTTAATTGATAAAATGTACATTGTATATCAAGGATAAATAATGTAAAATGTAAAATACGTAAAGATGAATACACAGGAAAATACAATACTTTAAAAAATTGTATTAACATAAAAAAAAATCTTTAAATATATTGTTTGTGCATATTGAGTACCAGATGTTTTTTTCTTCCTGCTGGGTGCAAACATTAGGGGGTGCTGTGTATCTTCCTTTTTTGTTGTTGTTGTTTTTTTGTTTTTTTAAATGCTACGAGCATAATTTAACAATTATTTTTAGACCCTACCACATCACAGACATACCAAATATACATGTTATGGTCGAACTAACCATGAACCACATGAGCAGCCTAAAGATCAGCAAGATTACAGAGGATGTTAAATTACCATGTAAAAACCATGAAGATGGCGTTGGATTGCAATTGATATGAACAGTTTTGCTAGGATAGCTTTAGGACTACAACTGCCACAAACCAAATAGACTTCATGGGAAAATTATAATGAATTTCCTGGCTACACAATTGCACTTTTTGACTCTATAGTGCACAGTTATATAACTGGTTCCCTTCTGAGTCTGGTTCCTCTCGAGGTTTCCTCCTCATGTCGTCTCTGGCTTGCCCATTAGGGATACATTTCTACATTTAAAATGTATATCCTGGAATGAACGAATGAATAAATAAATAAATAAATATATATATACACCCCTCACATTTTTGTAAATATTTGATGATATCTTTTCACGTGACAACACTGAAGAAATGACACTTTGCTACAATGTAAAGTAGTGAGTGTACAGATTGTGTAAGAGTGTAAATTTGCTGTCCTCTCAAAATAACTCAACACACAGCCATTAATGTCTAAATGTGAGTACACCCCTAAGTGAAAATGTCCAAATTGGGCCCAATTAGCCATTTTCCCTCCCCGGTGTCATGTGACTTGTTAGTGTTACAAGGTCTCAGGTCTGAATGGGGAGTACTCACTTTTGTGAGATACTGTGTGTGTATTTTATATATATATATATATATATATATATATATATATACACACACACATACACACACACACACATATATACACACACACACACAAAAATCAGCTTTACAGATATCTATCTATCTATCTGTAGATAGATATATAGAATGTTATACATATCTGTAAAACAACTTTGTGACAACGTGCAATGTCTATACGAATAAAAATTAATTGAATTGCACCTTGTGGACATAAAAAAAATAAAAATAATAATATAAGCTAAGCAAATCTTCCATCTGCATTATACAGCATATGTCAATGATATGGGAGTGAACTGTGTATTTCAATGAGGTCACTGGGATATTGGATTGGATAACATATTTGTAGCTGATAGAAAAGAAAAAAGGCACTCTGATGTTTTAAATCCTTCCCACTACTTAAGTTTATTTATTAATATAAGAGTGTTACACACACGATTAAATGACTCGTCCAACAGGAATTCATCTATGATACAACTTTAATCAATAATTTTGATTTAAGATTTTTTGATTTAGAAAAGAGATGATTACTTCAGGAATACTACTAGCTTAAATCTGATGTTCATTCAGCAAGGAGTAAAACTCTGTAATTCTTAATGTAACATCTACTTTTGTAGAACAATTACGAAAGGGTTGTGTTTCATTTCTCTTAAGATGCAGCTATTTCTCCAACGAAATGTCCGTGAAACACGTTAGCTCCTGTTGTCACTTACGTTATGGTGTTTATAAACCGTCTTCCCCTCATCCTCCTTTCTTTTTTTCTTTCTCAAAGCATCATGTTACATGAAAACTAGCAACGTCTCAGTCTTTGAGGAAAAACATCTTTATATTATTGATTTTGGGGAACATTTTCTCCTTGATTTGGTCAGTTCGCACCCATCATATTAGCTAGCTCAGTCCTATCGTATCGAAGCTAACCAACTGGTGTGCGTCACACAAGCCAGCGTAACACACTCGGAAGAAAGTGCTTTCCGCCCTCTTTTGCCCACGATTGGCTAGTGTCACTGTGATTGACAGCTGAAGCTATACTCATTTTGATATTCCACTAGTTAACTCATACTGACTTGGACATTCCCCCTACGTCATAAGTTTTTGTTCCTGAAAGTTATATTCCTTTGCCCTGTCCGCTGATAATGTCGCTAACTCTACTGTAGTAACTGTTTTGAACTAGGACGTGGAATTATACATGGCGAACAAAGACAAGTGGTGTGTTACATGCATCGAAACATCCCAGTGCGCTTACACTAAATAGCCGCACTATTAGAGGACCGGAACTAACTTCTGTATAATCTAATTTAATTATTGTAATAAACTTTAATTTCTTCATGATATTCCTATTTCTTGCTAAAAGACAATCAGGAAGGATTGTGTGGCTACGTCTCTTCATTTTTAAGAGCGTAAAGAAATCTGGTACTTAAGTAAGAGATGTTTCTCATATATTTGTATATTCTTGTATGTTACAGCTGACACTTTGATTTAGGTGTAGTCCTTTTGAAACGGTGGTTCACATTTGCCTCTGGTCTACTTGAACCCAGTACTGCTTCGTCTGCATCTCTGTGAGTCGGGACAGCGTCCTCTGCAGGGCGAAAAAAAATCCTCCTCGGCTGTGGACAGCGTCAGGCGCTTCCATGCTTCCTAAACACATCCATACTTGGACTTGTACAAAATACAGAATTAAGAAATAAAGTTTTTTTTCTTTTTTCAACAAGGTTGGAAATACAAACCCAATTCCAAAAAATTGGGACGTTGTGTAAAATGTAAATAAAGACAAAGCAATGATTTGCAAATCTCATAAACCATATGGTATTCATAATAGAACATAGAAAACAAATCAAATGGTTAAACTGAGGAAATGTACCATTTCAAGAAAAACAATTTAATTTTGAATTTGATGGCCGCGACACGTCTCAAAAAAGTTGGGATAGGGCAACAAAAGGCTGGAAAAGTAAGTGTTAGTAAAAAGAAACAGCTGGAGGTTAATTGGCGATGGGTCAGTTACATGATTGGGTATAAAAAAAAAATTATCTTAGAGAGTCTCACAGAAGTAAAATGGGCAGAGGTTCACCAATCTGTGAAAAATTGCGTTTTAAAACATTTGATGTGTTTTCTATATTCTATGTATGTAGTGTGGATTTCAGCATAACCATGACACATACACCACCCTCCACTACTATTGGCACCCTTGGGAGAGAGAGAGAGATAGAGATAGAGAGATAGATAGATAGACAGACAGACTCAGAGTGGTTATCTTGGCAATGGAAGGTAGCACAAAGTATCAACTAAAAGGGTGCCAATAATTGTTGCACACCTATATTTAACAAAGATTTGTTTTGTGATAAACCTGTGTTGTGTTTGCAATTGTTTCAGAAGATTAAACAATAAAAACTAACTTTCATGGTTTTCTTTACTCATATTTACCAAGGATGCCAATAGCAGTGGGAGGCACTGTAGCTGCTTCATTGAAAAATGTAAAAAGTTGTACAAGTGGTCTTACTCTAAAAATAATGAACACCATCTTGTTCTTCTACAGGAATATTATGCAAGCCATTGTTGTAGCTTGTTACTGGTTAAATCTTGCTCAATATTAGCCGAAATATCTTAAGACAAAGTTAGATACCTTTTCTTAAAATGAGATGACTTGCAAAACAGGGATGAGAAGATTACAGTCATGGACGAAATTATTGGCACCCCTGGAACTTTTCCAGAAAATGCACCATTTCTCCCAGAAAAGTGTTGCAATGACAAATGTTTTGGTATACACATGTTTATTACCTTTAAGTGCATTGGAACAGCACAAAAAAGCATAAGAAAAAAGGCAAATTTAACATCATTCTACACAAAACTCCCCAAATGGACTGGACAAAATCACTGGCACCCTATTAAGACTATGGGTAAATAATTTAATTTCAAGCATGTGATGTTCATTTAAACTCACCTGTGGCAAGTAACATGTGCTGGCAATATAGAAATCCAAACTGAAGCCAGTTAGAGTGTATAAAAGTTGGCTCAACCTTTGTGTTGTGTGCCTGTGTGTGCCACACCAAGCATGGAGAAGAGAAAGAAGAGCAGAGAATTGTCTGAGGACTTAAGAAGCAAAATTGTGGAAAAATATCAACAATCTCAAGGTTACAAGTCAATCTCCAGAGATCTTAAAGTTCCTTTGTCCACTGGGCGCAATATAATCAATAAGTTTATAACTCATGGAACTGTGGCAAATCTCCCTGGACGTGGACGGAAGAGAAAAATTGATGAAAGAATGCAACGCAGGATAGTTAGAATGGTGGATAAACAACCTCAGTTAACTTCCACGCAAATTCAGGCTATCCTGCAGACTCAGGGTGCATCAGTGTCAGCTCGAACCATACGTCGTCATCTGAATGAAAGGAAGCGCTATGGCAGGAGACCGAGGAGAACCCCACTTCTGACACAGAGGCATAAAAAAGCCAGACTGCAGTTTGCAAAAATGTACCTGAGTAAGCCTCAATCCTTCTGGGAGAACGTTTTGTGGACAGGTAGAGCTTTTTGGCAAAGCATGTCATTCTACTGTTTACAGAAAACGGGAGTAGGCCTACAAAGAAAAGAACACAGTACCTACAGTCAAACATGGTGGAGGTTCAAGGATGTTTTGGGGTTGTTTTGCTGCCTCTGGCACTGGGTGCATTGACTGTGTGCAAGGAATCATGAAATCTGGAGACTATCAAAAGATTTGGGCCCATAATGTAGGGCCTAGCGTCAGAAAGCTGTGTCTGCATCAGAGGTCATGGGTGTTTCAGCAGGACAATGACCCGAAACATACCTCAAAAAGCACCCAGAAATGGTTGGAGTTTTGTGTAAAATGTTTTGTGAAATTTTTGAGTTTTGTGTAAAATGATGTCAAATTTGCCTTTTTTCTTCTGCTTTTTTGTGCCGTTGCAATGCACTTAAAGGTAATAAACATGTGTATACCAAAACATTTGTCATTGCAACACTTTTCTGGGAGAAATGGTGCATTTTCTGGAAAAGTTCCAGGGATGCCAATAATTTCGTCCATGACTGTATATTTTTATTTTAAAACAAAAAAAACAAGACTAATTTCCCTTTCTTGGGAAATAAGACTAATTTTCACGTTCTTGAAATGCCTTTTTTTGGAGTGTGGTTTGGCGCATGATGACCAAACATCTCCACCTTGGTCTCATCATTAAAAAAAAAAAAAAAGGACATTGTTCCAGAAGTTTTGTGGTCTGCTCAAGTGCAATTTTGCAAACCTAACTCGTGCACCATATTCTTTATGGAGAGAAGGACCTTTTTCCTATCCACCCTTCCATGAAAGACATGCTTGTTCAGTCTTTTTCCGATTGTGCTGTCATGAACAAACATCTAAATGTGCTTACAGACACCTGTAGCTCTTGGGTTTTTCTTTACATCCATCTCTGAGCATTAAATGGTCTGAACTTGGACTGACCATTGCTGGGACGTCCACTCCTAAAATGTGGAATTTTAGATTGTTCGGAGATGGCCTTATAACCCTTCTCAAACTGATGAGCAGCAACGATTGCTTCTCTGAGGTTGTGGCTGATGTTCACTCTTCTTGACATGATGTAGACACACACCCGAGTGCTCCAGAGCATTTTTGCTTTTATAAAAAATAGTTACACTTCTTGATGATTACCTAATCTTGTGCATTTCATTAGTAACACCTGGCTGCTAATTACTCTGCTATTGATTGTGGAATTAGGTAGGGAATGCTTAATCTTTTCCCCACCTGTTTTCTGAATGTTGGTGTACTTTTTTGGAAAAAAAAAAAAAAAAAAAAAAAAAAAAGACTACACAAGTTGGTGAGGACCATACGGTTGTCATTTAGGTGCTGAGATAGATAGATAGATAGATAGATAGATAGATAGATAGATAGATAGATAGATAGATAGATAGATAGATAGATAGATAGATAGATAGATAGATAGATAGATAGATAGATAGATAGATAGATAGATAGATAGATAGATAGATAGATAGATAGATGATAGATAGATAGATAGATAGATAGATAGATAGATAGATAGATAGATAGATAGATAGATAGATAGATAGATAGATAGATAGATAGATAGATAGATAGATAGATAGATAGATAGATAGATAGATAGATAGATGATAGATAGATGATAGATAGATAGATAGATAGATAGATAGATAGATAGATAGATAGATAGATAGATAGATAGATAGATAGATAGATAGATAGATAGATAGATAGATAGATAGATAGATAGATAGATAGATAGATAGATAGATAGATAGATAGATAGATAGATAGATAGATAGATAGATAGATAGATAGATAGATAGATAGATATATAGATAGATAGATAGATAGATAGATAGATAGATAGATAGATAGATAGATAGATAGATAGATAGATAGATAGATAGATAGATAGATAGATAGATAGATAGATAGATAGATAGATAGATAGATAGATAGATAGATAGATAGATAGATAGATAGATAGATAGATAGATAGATAGATAGATAGATAGATAGATAGATAGATAGATAGATAGATAGATAGATAGATAGATAGATAGATAGATAGATAGATAGATAGATAGATAGATAGATAGATAGATAGATAGATAGATAGATAGATAGATAGATAGATAGATAGATAGATAGATAGATAGATAGATAGATAGATAGACTGACCCCCATGACTATACGAGTGACAAATCTCTAGTCGGGTGCTGTCAATGAGTTCGGGGAATTTAAGAGGTCAATTATGAAGAAATGATTAAAAACCAGCAGACTGCTGCTGGCCTTGTGGCTAAAGCACTCACTTACATTAGCGAGGCTCATCGAGCATCAGACGATCCTGCTCTTCCTCTCCAGACACAGAGCCTCCATCAAAGAGATGGTACAGAGGGGCTTCAGCTAGCACCATCACCTGAAAAAAAAAAAAAAACATGGCTCTTTAGAGATGACTAAATAGGATTCAAACAGAGCAGGTTAGAGAGACAGAATATTTACAAATGAAGAAAGCTATAATACATGATGCTACTGAGGTTCCTATTCACTATTTTTCAACAACCTTTTAAAGCCCCCACTATATACAGTTGTGCCCAAAAGTTTGCCTACCCCTTGAAGAATCTGCTAAATCTCAATACTGTTAACAAAATAAGAGCGATCATAAACATCCAATGTTGTTATTTAGTTCTGTCCGGAAGAAGCTATTTCACATAACAGATGTTTACATATAGTCCACAAGACCAGAAAAACAGCTGAATTTATAAAAAATTGCCCCGTTCAAAAGTTTACATACCCTTGACTCTTAATATTGTGTGTTATTACCTGGATCATCCACAACTGTTTTAATATTTTGTGATAGTTGTTTATGAGTCCCTTGTTTGTCCTGAGCAGTTAAACTGCCCACTGATCTTCAGAAAAATCCTCCAGGTCCTGCACATTCTTTACTTTTCCAGCATCTTCTGTATATTTGAGTCCATTCCAACATTGTCTATATGATGTCGAGATCTGTCTTTTCACACTGAGGACAACTGAGGGACTCGTACACAACTATTACATAAGGTGCAAACATTCACTCATGCTCAGGAAGGCAACATGATACATTAAGAGGCAGGGGGATGTAAACTTTTGAACAGGATGATGATCGGTGTAAATTGTTATTATTTTGTTTAAAGATCTTTTTTTCCCTATTTAGTACTGCCCTTCATACGCCAAATTACATGTCTCCCAGAAGACAAAATACTAACAATTTACCCCGATCATCCTGTTCAATAGTTTACACCCGTTTTATAGGCTACAATACACCATTTCTTCAGTTGAGTGTAAACATTTCACTATTGTTCATGCATGGAGTTGAACTCTTTGGATGTATAAATATAGACTAACAGCTACTTTTAGAGCAGCACAAATAAGGGTTCAGCGTGTGCAACCTAGTTCATTTTCCAAGGTCACAACTTTCATAAGCGTGGATGAATGATGGATTTTAACCCTCCTATTATGTTACAGGTCAATTTGACCCATTTCCACATTTGAGATGTCTGGAATACTGGTTAATATTTCGTTTCCTCATTTAGGGTTATGAACATATATGCAAATATTTCTGCTTAAGGCTTGTCTCAGACCGTTTTAAGCTCTTTGCTGTTTTCATGTGTTTTTCAATTCTGGAAGTCATTTTGACTATACATTACGTAATGGGGGGCGCACGGGGGCTGAGTGGTTAGCATGTTCGCCTCGTGTGTGTGTGGAGTTTGCATGTTCTCCCCGTGCTGCGGGGGTTTCCTCGTGTTATATATTTATATGTGTTAACAGAATAATAAACTGGGGAACATAGTAGGCTGGCAACCTGTCCAGGGTGTACCCCGCCTTGGGCCCGATGCTCCATGGGATAGGCTCCAGGTTCCCCGTGACCCTGAAGAAGGAATAAGCGGTAGAAGATGGATGGATGGAACATAGTAGGACCCTGGGTACATAGGAATGACCTCCCCCTCACCCTACTAACTTGCTAGCATTTACATTTAAAAGAAGGGTAAATAAGACTCAAGTTAATGTGACATTGGCTAATATGATCTGTTTGGGGAAACAGGGAACGCACCTTTGTAACGTGGGCTAGCTACCACGAGAGAAAATAATAAACTCCAACCTTAACTAACCTAGAATGTTTCTCTTTCCTTCTACTCTTTTTCGTTTTGCTTTGGAAAGACAACGTTTTGCCGCCTCTTTTGGAGGTGAGATCCGGACACTCACGATCCATCACTTGGCCGATCTGAATAGCTAACTAGCTAGCATGAGCACAGCTCAACTGTGTGAAGTTTAGAGATGAGAACTGTAGTGACATCTCTATTTTTAAGAATCATTTCTGCATCCCATATTATGTGAGATTACAATACAATGTGTTGAATATGGAAAACGATACATTGTTTACTTCTAAACATGGCATGATGAATATAATTGAATATATATAGTTGAATATAATATCACTGCGTATTCGTTTTACCTTTAGATGTAGATGTCGTCGATAAGTGTAACGAGGCGCCTGGCTTGGTCCTTCAGCTGAGGCACGTTACGGATAATGATCGTATCGAAATGGCGAGCAATCTCCAGATAATTGCTTGCCCTAATGGCTGAAACACACAAACACATGGCACTGAACGAGTTATCGTACAATTAACAAATTAACAGGCTTCTAATTGAAGTTCTATGCGAGTAAAAATTAATCTGCGTTTGTATGCCAGAGCTCCCTCTCAACCTTGAGAGACAATGAGTATGATGTACAATATACTCTTTTTCAAGTGCTCGGAACCTTTTTTTCCCCCCTCTTTTCTCCTGCTCGTTCTCGCTCATTTTTTTTTTTACGTGTTTATGAGTGTTCTCCAACATGGAAGGAAGGCACATTAAATCATGCTGACATTGTCCCGACTGCATTAGCCTGTCCATGAAGATAAAGAAGTTGAGGACTCTTTATACGCACAAACACGCACACATGAACATGAACACACACACACACACACACACACACACACACACACACACACACACACACACACAGAGTGAACGGAAGCGAACAGCACTCTCAAAAAGGCCGAAGGACACACAGACAGCGCCCGCGGCTCTCCATTAGAGAATGGCATGTTGATTCTCTCTTTTCCCCTTTTTACAGAAAAACTGGGCAACTGGTAAATCTGTTACAAGAGTACATCTCTGCAACTTCCTCTCCCATGCACAAACACACACACACACACACACACACACACACACACACAGAGGCATGCACACAAACACAATATCTCACAAAAGTGAGTACACCCCTCACATTTTTGTAAATATTTGGTTACATCTTTTCATGTAACAACACTGCAGAAATGACACTATGCTACAATGTAAAGTAGTGAGTGTACAGATTGTGTAACAGTGTAAATGTGCTGTCCCCTCAAAATAACTCAACACACAGCCATTAATGTCTAAACCACTGGCAACAAAAGTATGTGAAAATGTCCAAATTGGGCCCAAAGTGTCAATATTTTGTGTGGCCACCATTATTTTCCAGCACTGCCTTAACCCTCTTGGGCATGGAGTTCAGCAGAGCTTCACAGGTTGCAACTGGAGTCCTCTTCCACTCCTCCATGACAACATCACGGAGCTGGTGGATGTTAGAGACCTTGTGCTAATCCATCTTCCTTTTGATGATGCCCCACAGGTGCTCAATAGGTTTTAGTCCATCACCTTCACCCTCAGCTACCTTAGCAAGGCACTGGTCATCTTGGAGGTGTGGTTGGGGTCATTATCATGCTGGAATACTGCCCTGTGGCCCAGTAGAAGAACACTAAGAACTAATATATTTAATATAAAATGACTATTATATAGAAATGAATATGGCACAATACTGCAGATGAAAACATGAGGGGAGGATGGTGTTTTAAACAGGAAATACATCAGAAATAGAAAAGAACAGTTTCCTCTCTGAGTCGTTTTGGTAATAATGGTTCATGCATGAATTTATTTATTTGTTTAACCTTTATGTATAATTTTAAGATGACAAACTGGGTTTTTGAAATGTATTTATATCAGGAACATCTTTGAAAAGTACCAATGGCGGTTAAACGGTACGGAGCTTCCGAGAACTGATCTCTTGTCTTTAGTTTTTTTTTTTTTTAACTTCCCCTTACTCACACGCTCACAGAGCGCTTGGAAGGTGCATCCAGTGACGGTCCTAGAGGTCCGGTTCGACGTCACCTCTCTGCCATGCACGCTCAACACTCTTGGTCTGGTTACAGAACACACACACAAACACACAACTACAATGCAAATACAAAATCAGAAAGCCTAGCAAAAACTAACACTAAGGTTGTAAGTTCTTTGCTCTGTGGGCCTAGTCTCAAGTGTGTCGGAAAATTGTCCCCGCCGCATCCTTCCTCTCTATTATTTTAACTAAAGTGAATTAACTTGCGTACTGTCATTTTTGTCTTGAAGCCAATTCACCGAACAGCGCATTCACGACCAACCTCGGCATCGAGTTCACTCGATCTGCGGAGAGCGGGAGTGAAAGAGAAAGAGCAGAATATGAAATTAACCAGGTCTGAAGTGCTCACATCAAAACACAGAGCGGTGTGCGGCTGTGTTTAGCTTTTCAGGGAGCCTCAATAGCGCGGGATGTTGGGCTCTAAACAAACAGCGCGAGCGTGAATGGAAGCGAGTGGCAATCAGGTACCTACCAACACACACACACACACACACACACACACACACACACATTAGCATACACTGAAAGGGCAGCTAATGAAGAGCTCAGGGTTGTATCGAGTTACTGAAAGGCAGGTTGTCGTTATTGTTTTTTTTATTTTATTTTTTCGTCTGTTCACATTTTTTTATTCCCTGAATCTTTCTTTCCTTATGGATGACTTCTCACTGTGTACACTCACGCTCAACAAACATAATTTAGAACTGAACAGACTGAATACATCTACGTGTGTGTAAAAATAAAAGAAAATAAATAAAAGTTTTCCCGCCGGTAATCTGGTCCAGAGTCCAATGTGACGATGCAGCGATGATCCTATAAGACAAAAATAAAAAATAAATAAAATGTTTAAACGCTTCAACAGCGTTCTGATACACATCATTCGATAATACAGTACAGTATGTCGTTGCACTGCTAAGACATGGGTAGGTTCGAATGCAATATACAACTCACCTCTAGGTGGTGACAGTGTGACGTATTAGATACCTGGCAACACACACACACACATCTACGTACACTGATTCGTCTTTTAGGATATTCGAGACAAAGTCGGTTCTTCGATGTAGGGAGAAAATTTATAAAATTTCACCTAAAAGTGACCAATGCGAGGTAACACAAACATCACACAAAAGTGACCAATTTTAGTCATGTTTTCTTTTATTACTACTTTATTACTATTAGTATTACAAAGCAGCACATTCGTGTTTGGGTCATGACGAAAGTTTATAAGTGAACTTTCTTCGATTGGACTTCCTTCCCACCACCTACGGTACACCTCTTTCTTTCTATGCCTAGAGAATATTTTTCGCTGATTGCATCTTCACACTTCTATGTTTAGAGCTTCTGAACAGTAAAATCCATCCATCTTCTACCGCTTATTGCTTGTTCAGGGTCGCGGGGAACCTGCAGCCTATCCCAGGAAGCATCAGGCACAAGGCGTGGTTCACCCTGGACAGGGTGCCAGTCCATCACAGGGCACAATCACATACACGCTCACAAACCCATTCATACACTACGGACACTTTAGACATGCCAATCAGCCTACCATGCATGTCTTTGGACTGGGGGAGGAAACCGGAGTACCCGCACACACAGGGCCCACACAGGGCCACGTGCGAAATCGACCCCCGACCCTGGAGGTGTGAGGCAAACGTACTAACCACTAAGCCACTATGCGTCGAGAGTGCCAGAGATTTTGAAAGAAAAAGAAAAGAAACAGTGCTGATGAAAAGGACGAGTGATTATTTTTAACAGGAGTAATAATATGTGGCATTAACGCAAAGAGGCCTTTGCCTGAAGCAGTCCTCAAATCCGGCGAATTATGAAATCAGTGAATTTTCCGCTACCCTCCTTCTTGAACTAGGGATAATTAGCAATCACCACACGAATGATATATTCCTATTTTCCCCCCTTCATCACTGCACTCCTCTCCTATTCTCTGGTGCTGTCAACTTTTCTCTCTCGAGCTCAGAGTTCCGCGTCCGAGCCAATTGGCTGAATCGGGTGTAATGACAGGCTGACAAACCACGAGCGGCGCAACACAAAAGGGAGTGTGTCGCTTCATCAGCCCCGCATGACCTCATCACTGAGTCGCCGGGTAAACAGCCACCATGGTGACGACAACCGCCAAATCAACTTGCTCTTCCTCTCTCTCAAGCTCCTCACTCACACCTCATCTACCATTTATTAAAAAAAAAGATTTTTCCTCATGAGTGTATCTTGACAGCTGGTGGGTTACCAAGACATCCAAGAGGGAGTGAGTGAGTGAGAAGGGAGGAGTGGAGAAACACAATCAGACAGCGGTTATATATAATGAGACATGCCTGCTTGTGGATCATTGCATGATTATGGCCTGTGATGGGTTCATTAGAGATTTATAACTCCTCAAAGTTTTTCGTCTTCAAGCCTTCATTGTCATCCTCCACCCACAGGATGCTGCTGCTGCGCCCCATACACACACAAAATATTAATGCTAGCTCTTTGAGTTATACAAGGTACAAAAAGTTAGTTTGATGCCTTTTCAGTACATGCTATACGGTTCACAGAGTTGTGCCCAAAAGTTTGCCTACCCCTTGAAGAATCTGCTAAATCTTAATACTGTTAACAAAATAAGAGCGATCATAAACATCCCATGTTGTTGTTTATTTAGTTCTGTCCTGAATAAACTATTTCACATAAAAGATGTTTACATATAGTCCACAAGACACGATTATAGCTGAATTGATAAAGATTACCCCGTTCAAAAGTTTACATACGTTTGATTCTTAATACTGTGTGTCATTACCTGGATGATACACAACTGTTAATATTTTGTGATAGTTGTTCAGGAGTCCCTTGTTTGTCCTGAGCAGTTAAACTGCCCACTGATCTTCAGAAAAATCTTCCAGGTCCTGCACATTCTTTACTTTTCCAGCATCTTTTGTATATTTGAGCCCTTTTAAGCTGTCAGAGGCAGTCAGGTTTTCATTTAATATCTGATGATATTTGATTGAGTCCATGATGCCATGTATCCTAACAAAATGTCCAGGTCCTCTGGCAGAAAACAGCCCCAAAACATTAGTCAACACCATATTTATCCGTGGACATGAGGTATTTTTCTGAGACTACCGCTCAGTGTGGACCAAAACCACCTCTGATGTTTATTGTCAAAAAGCTCTATTTTGGTTTCATCTGACCATAGAACCTGATCCCACTTGAAGTTCCAGTAGTGTCTGGCAAACTGAAGATGCTCGAGTTTGTTTTTGGATGAGAATAGAGGCTTTTTTTTCTTGAAACCCTTCCAAACAACTACTTGTGATGTAGGTGACTTCAGATTGTAGTTTTGGAGACTTTCTGACCCCAAGACGCAACTAACTTCTGCAATTCTTCAGATGTGATCCTTGGAGATTTTTTGTCCACTCGAACCGTCCTCTTCACAATGCGTTGAGACGATATAGACATACTTTCAATTCCAGGTTGATTCATAACATTTCCAGTTGACTGGATCTTCGTAATTATTGCTCTGATGGTGGAAATTGGCATTTTCAATGCTTGTGATATTTTTTTATAGCCACTTCCCATTTTGTGAAGCTCAACAACCTTTTGCCGCACATTACAGCTATATTCCTCGGTCTTACCCATTGTTGTGAATGACTAAGGGAATCTGGCCTGTGTGTTATGTGTCACATCATATTTATACCCCTTTGAAACCAAATCAAAGAGGGATTTGACCAAATGAGTGTTGGGGGAAAAAAAAAACTTGAAATATTGTGGTATAGTTTTAAGTCTATGTCAATCATCCCTAATAAGGATATATCTCTATAAGAGCCCCCGGATTGGTCAATACTATTCAGCTGTAACGTTTTTTAAAAAATTCAAGTTTGATTTTTTATTTATTTATTTTTTAAAACTTTGGCCATTAATCCAAATCAAAACTTGCTATGATGACTAACTTTTGGAGGGGCTTTAAGTGGGACTTTGCGACCAATACTGTTTAAAAGAAACTGATTTCACGAGTCGATGACGGAAATTAATACCAGACCACCTACGGCAAGATCGACGCCCCATACGACCTCTTGGCCGAGTGACGGATTAATACTACATTCATCCAAAAGCAAACTGCTTTTTTTTTTTTTAACGGTAAGTTTCAGTAATAATTAACAAAGCAGTTATTCGGTTCTTCTGCTGGATGGAAACTGAAGGATGGATACGTTCATAAAGACAAAAAAAAGAAAAGTTTGTTTTATATGAAGCCGGACACACACATCAGTCCTGTTCAGCCGATACTGGATGTCCAACAGTTTAGAATAGAAATGAAAAGGAGGAAGAAAAAAATAAATAAATCAGGGTTATGTGTGTTTCTCTCTCGCTCTCTCTCTCTCTCTCAAAAAAAAGTTGCCTTTCAGTTTTTCAAAGCGAGCCTTACTATTGAGACGGAACAAAAGCCAAAGATAGCTGGCGATTGGGCCCTGATGAGGTCCACTACCTCATTACTGACGGCCGAAAACATTTGATGCTTTTTCTTGCCTCCCCCTTTTTTACAGGGTAGAGAATTGACTGAGCCTGGCTCAAAGAACGCAGGGTGGGAAGACTGAAAAAGAGAAGGGGGTGTGGGGTGTGTGTGTGTGTGTGTGAGAGTGTGTACGAGTGCATGTGTGTGTGGGTCGGGGAGGAAAGGTTGTTGTCCATTCATTTGTGTGTGTCTTACAGCCACTGTGGAAAGAGGAAAGAAAAGGGGGGTGGAACAGAGGGAGGGATAGAAAGAGAACGAGAGACAGCTTAAAACAGTGCCTTTATGCTTTTGAGTCTGGGACAACTCCTCTTACATCAAAGTGTTTTCACCACTCTGGTGTGTGATTTCATGTGTGTGTGCGCGTGTGTGTGTGTGTGTGTGTCTTGGGTGAGTGTATTCAGAGATTAAGTGACTAGTGAGTTTGTATGTGTGTGTGTAGAGAGAGAGAGAGATTGAGAGATGGGGTGGTGGTGGTGGTTCAAAATGTGAACACACTAATTACGACTAATTATCTATTCCCTTTACATGCACCAGCTTTTGTTGGCTATTCGGAACATTCTCACAACGTTCTCACAACCTCTCGCTGCCCTGTCCAGAGCTCTTAGGGGAAACATAACCTTTAGAACATCTGCAACAGCCTTGAAAAAAAAAAGAAGCCCTGGACCACCCCAGACACACACACACACGACATCTGAGTGCTACATTCGCATTCATACTCTCCTGGGCCTCTCTATGCTTAAGACGAGCGCAGACACTGACCGAAAGTAAAAGGTGAAGGAGAAACACAGCAGAGGGAGGGACGTGCGCCGGGTATTGGAACGATAAGTAGCCTGACGGTCAGAGATGGTCATAAGAAAGAGACGGCTCCTCCTAGTGATTCCCTTCTCTCTCTCCCTCTCTCACCCTTCACCCCGGACGCTTTATTGGATTAAGATCTCTCTCTCTCTCTGAGGTGGCCTGCTCTTGCTAACTGCCTTCGCTAATTAGCCGTGATTTCTCCCAACAGAAAAAGCTCACTCTCGCCGTATTCACTTGCGGCCCTTAAACACTACCAAGGCTGACCGGTTTTTCACTGAAAGTGCTGAACTTTACCGTGGAGGTTTCTTCCTCTGGTTTACGAAGAAGATAGAAGGGCTAAGAAATGGGAAAATAAATAAAATGTGAAAGACATAAAAATAATATATATTTTTTTATTGTTGGCCTACCAAAGGCCAGAGGGACAATAACAGTCATTCAACAGCAGTTCTACTTTCTCAAAAGTGCTCTCTCACTACCCATGTCACTCAATCATCATACTTGTGACTCGACACAGAGTCCTTCACCGGGTGCAAACACACACACACACACACACACACACACACACACAAAGTGTGTGGATCTTCCACATCCATTTATTTCTCATTGATTAATTTTTTCTTAAATACCTGGTTTACTGTACATACCAATTAATCCGAACAAAAGCATGGAGAAGGAGGAAAAAAAGGACAAGGAAAGAGACAAAAAAAAACAAACAGAAAGGAGACACTTAAGCTGAATTAAAGTGATCATATTTCTTTAATTTTTGTAATGCTGCTGCCTGAACAAGTGATTGGGGGGAGAATCAGCTAAAGACTGCTTTAAGAGTTTGGAGCATTAAAAAAAAAAGAAAGGTTTGACCCTGGAGAATTGAATGGGGGCGATGATGGGGAGGAGTGGGGAGGGGGGATGGAGGGGGTAGATAGAGATGCGGCAATGCCACATTATTTCAAATGCAACTCCAGCAGCGGTTTGACCTCAGAATGAGCAATGCTTTAAAAATGTAAAAAATAATAATAATAAAAAAAAAAAGATCAGCAGTGAATTAGAGGTACTGCAACAAGCGTCAAAAATGAAATTGAAAGAAAGAAAGAAAGAAAGAAAGGTAGGTGAAAAAAAATGTTCTGAAGTAATTACAGAGTGAAACGTTACCTTCATTTTTGATCATTAAAATCTACATACAGTATATTTTGAGGCTTCAGGAAAGATTTCACTCAGCTAATGAGTCCTCATCTGCTCTTGTCTTCAGGGTCACTGGTCCAACACAGTGGCCATGTCTCTTTCAGGTCATTCTTTCCCTATTAGGGTCCCTGAAGTCACTCTGCGCTGGTCCTCTTGTTAATGCTGCCTGATAAGGAATCTGAATAGCCTTCAGCCTTCTCGCCTCCCATGCTCCTCTGCTCCTTTGTGAGACCATCTGGGTTTAGTGTGCGTCAGAATTGCCCAAGCCTGGGAAGATTCATGTCATGTCCACTTAGATTTGTGGCAGACTGATTGAGAACGTGTTTAAGTCAGGGACGTGTGTGACCTGCCCTTTTGCTGGTCAGTAGAGCAGTGGGAAGAAATAAATAAATAAATGCACTCCTGTAATTCTGCATTTTCAAAATACAGGTTTCATCAACTCTTCTTATACAGTAGGGTCCAATAACAAAGTCCACGGTGAAGAACTATTTTTTTAGTTCATAAAAACATGCAAGATGACAAAGTCTTAATTGGTTAATCCGATTATGTTTTAAGCCACATATAAAACCCAGGTATAAAACTGAAATACATAAACTGCCTGATAACTATTTGCTTGCCTTTTTGTTTCACGTAAATGTTAAAACAATGTCTCTCCTAACTAGTCCTCAACCAATATGGGCTGTTCAAGTGCTCATATTTACCACATATGGAGGCTGATTGCTGATTTTACACACACACACACACACACACACACACACACACACAGAGCAATTGTTTTAAAATAATGAAGAAAAAAAAACCCATACAGAGCAGTCAACAGTAGTAGATGAAACACATATTTAGTGTGACCAAAAAAGAAAAAGATATATATTTTTTAACATCCTGCAGCTTGCAGAACCTGCCATGGTTCTTCTGGAAACTTCATTATATATTTTTTTTGTCTGAAAAGTGGTCTCTTTAACAACATACAAACATTATTCTTTAACATTTAAGTTTGTGCTAGAAAACTATTGTTTGACAATATAAAATGTCTTTTGGTGCTGACTCGATAATGAAGAAGTCATAAAATGAAAGATCTATGACAAAGTTTGTACTATAAATAGGGTGCCTAAGACTTTTGCACAGTAGTATATATGTGCACAAAGCAGCTTTACAGATTTCTATCTATGCATCTATATATCTATCTATATAGATAGATATATAGAATGATAGACAGATTTCTGTAAAGCTGCTTTGTGACAATGTGCATTGTCTATATGAATAAAACTTGAATTTAATTGCACCTTGTGGATACAAAAAAATAATATAAGCTAAGCAAATCTTCCATCTGCATTATACATGGCATGTCAATGATATGTTACTGAACTGTGTATTTCAATGAGATATTGGATTTAAGTGTCATTTCTGCAGTGTTGTCACGTGAAAAGATATAATCAAATATTTACAAAAATGTGAGGGGTGTACTCACTTTTGTGATATATATTTATTTATTTTATATACACAGACACAGATGTACATTTCATGCAAAACTAGTGACACGCTCATTAAATTAGGTAAATTGAACCATTAAACGGGTAAATTGCAGATAAATTCAGTTTTGATCATCTGGTGCTGATTACCTAAAAAAAACAACTTGCTGTGTGCTTTATCAATTGTCCAATACTCCTACCACACTCTTAACCCTTTCATGCATAAATTAATCAAAAACATATCCAGATTCAAAATGTCGTATGAACTGTCACGTTCTCTTTAAAACTAAGGAAAAAAAATCCACTTACATTAAAAATCAAAAACTGTCCATGTCTAGGTATTCCATGAGTAAAAAATAAATAAATAAATGAATAAATAAATAAAATAAAGGATAAAACATTGTACCTGGGGAAAAAAAAGAAAAAAAAAACAAATTATTTTATGTTCACTCTTAAAAATAAAGGTTCTTCAATGTTTCTTTACAGCACCACTACAAAGATTCTACAAAGAACCTTCTTCCAATTAGAACCAAAAAGGGTTTTCACCCTGATGCCATAGGAGAACCCTTTTAAGTTGCACAAAGAACCTTTTACTCTCAAGTTCTTTAGAGAACCATCTAATGTCCAAGTACTTTAAAGAACCAACAAATGGTTTTTCATGGGCCACAAGGAACCATGTTATCACAAGTTCTCTAAAAAACCCTTCGTTAGTGCTTTAAGCAATCGAAGTAAGGTTTTTGAGAGTGATGCCAGGAGAACCTTTTCCAGTCTCACAACAACAACAACAACAAAACTTTAGTGGGTTCACTTTAACCTGTTATGGGATGATGCAATGAAGAACCAATACACTGCTCTGAAGAACCTATAATGAATCATAAAGGACTTCTTTAATCTTCAAAAAAAGCATATAGATCAACTCAAGACAAGAACCTTTTATTTGAATAAAGTGTTGACCAAAATGATAGAAATTATACTCAGTTTTGGGGACCGTTTAGGACTGTTGCTTAAATCAGTGGATTTAGGAGGTTAAAAAAACAAAAAACATTCAATTTAAGAAAAACATTAATAAACAATTAAATGAAATACAATTTGTCCAAAAATATGAATTTAATTTTAGATTTTTGGTGTAACTGTGTTTGAGAAAATGGCGTTAGATCCTCAAAGTAATCATGTAAAGCAGTTCTTTATGGTGTAAACATTTGTACAGACTGTATATTCTTTACTGTACATTATGTAGGATCAATCTGATTATATATATATATTATATACAGTATATATGGCATAAAACATGTTATAAGTAATAAGGATTTATGTAACATGTGTCAAATGGGATGGGTCAAGATTGAGATTTCTAATGCGGTTAGTTATCAGGGACTGCGTGTGAGGTTTGTGTACCGTATCATCTATCCAATGTTTCCTTGAGAGTATCCATTAACGCTTGTCAAATGTGCAAGAATGTGGACTGCTGCAAAATGCCTGGAAATAAAGCTCTGATTATTTATGACGGCCTGTGGCAGAACTGTGGTAATTACTCAGACAGTGCACACAGGATAATGCCAATACCTGCTTACAATGATGCTATTAAATTACAAAAGCAGATCAGAGCGTCCGTGCCATCTGTGATAGGTCTCACTTTGAAATGCAAGCAGGCGGCTTCATTCCAGCCAACCCACACTCATCATTAAACAGCTTTCTCTCAATCTCATTCTCACCCAGTCTAATTGCATCCACCTCTCTCTCTCTCTCTCTCTCTCTCTCGTTCTCCCCTTTCTCCAAATATGATCAAAGGTGTTGTGTGTTTTTGCGTGCTTGCACTGGGGTGGTGTTTTACTCCAAGTATAAAATACATCAAAAACTGGACCAATAGCTTTGGCAACATTAAGAGCGAGAGACAAAAGGAGTATGAAAGGATAAATAAATTAACTTTGTCTTTACCTTGAGCACATAAATGAAAGGCACAAAAGCAGCCTTCTGAAGACCATTTTTCTAGAGTTCTGAGATAAACACACACACAGACAGAGAGAGAGAGAGAGAGAGAGAGAGAGAGAGAGAGAGAGAGAGAGAGAGAGTCAGGCTGGTTATTATTAGCTCTACTCTTTAGCCTCCCCATAATGTCATTTTCCTCCAGTGATTGGCAAATAAAGTGTCTATTGATGATGTGAAGCCGAAAAGGGGAGGAGGGACAAAAGGGATGAGGAGAGGCCCAAAATGATTTCTCTGTACAGCACAGGAGAACAACGGCACATGAAATTCATTACATTCCCTAACAATGAGCTCAAGAGAAGAAGTCTCTCTCTTTCAGCACAAACAATGGACCAGCATCACATTGAATAGAGACTTCAATTAGCCCCAGAGGCATTATAAACCCTCATATCACACACTCACACCCCCACACACACACACATACACCAGAACATAAACGAGAGGATGATGAGATACTATTATTGGTGACTTGTTTAGAGATACACAGAAAGTGATAACAAATCATGAGTGCAGTGTGTTCTCTCACTTTAAACAAGTTGCCTATAGCATGGGCTTTTTTTTTTTTTTTAAACACTACTTTGTACAGTACTGACTTCCAGGACATCAAGTACTAACTAACTAAATAAATTAATTAATTTTAAAAAATCCATTCTATAGCTTGAAAAGTCGTCCCCTCCCCCTCCCCCCCAAAAACGTACATATTACAGAAATATATGTCATTAAGTACAGCAAAAAGCCACATTTCAAATAAAAACATTAAGCCAGCCAACAGCATCTTTTCAAACTGTTGCTCATGCAGCAGTTCACATCATGCTGCAGCTGAACAACCTCTGAGGAAAGCACTACAGATCGACCCTCTTCCGCATACACAAGCTCACAGACACCCACGATGGGCTAATGTTGCTGTGACTGACAGGGGAAGGGGAAAGAAATGACGCCAACTTTCACTCCAACCCAGAGAACACGGCTCTCTTGGAATCCCAAGCACAGTGAACTCTTTGGTGTTTACGTTTGCTTTCAGTGAATAATCTCACCTGGATACTGTAGACTTGTACCTGAGGACTGCTGCAGTAATCATTAAGACCTGTATATAGTATAGTATAGAGCTGTAGAAGAGTAGTGATTTATATTCATACTGCTGTCACCCAGAAGTTTGTTTAACTTTGCTTCTTGGTAAATGTTCTGCACTTATATAGCGCATTATTTTTTAATTAACCCTAGCAGGTCCAAAGTGCTTTACACTGGTTCTCATTCACACACACAAACAAATGGTAGCAGAGCTGCCATGTAAGGCTTGCCATCGGGAGCAACTTGGGGTTCAGTATCTTTCCCAAGGACACTTCAGCATGTGGAGTCATTTGGGCTGGGAATCTGTCCAGCCGCCAACCCTACGATTAGTGCACAACCCACTCTCAAGGTTTTTCCCTAGTTGCGCTCACCTCAGGCTTGCTCATTGGGGATCGAACATTCCGTTAAGCTATCTATTCTTCCCCCACTATTTTTCCCCTTGCATTTGCTTGGTTGTGATGTTTGCTTTGGTTCTTCACTGATTTGCCAAGTGGGGTGGAGCTACAAGCTGAAGCTTGAGCGGAGGATTAACCTGGAATCACGCACGTCCACCCAATGGCCATGGATAGAGAGCAACAGGTGATCTCACTGAGGTCCCTGTTGCTCCATAATGGCAGGGAGTTGGGTGCTATCATTCTGAGGGGTCTCGGTGCTTCATCTGAGACATGTGAAGCCAGCCAAACAAATCTTTTCGAATTGCTGCTCATGCTACATATCACAGGGAAGCAAAATAGGTTTGGAATAAAGCCTGTCCTGTCCTGATCTCTTCCGTATACAAGACCCGACAGACGCCGACGATTGGCAAGTGTCACTGTGATTGACAAGGGAGAAAGTGTATACCATCCTTTCGACCCAGAGAGTATGGCCAATATGCTTTTTTGACTGCTCTCGCATCTTTGAGGTTTTCTGTTGCCCCATTTGCGAGCCGAATTATTATTTCTAAAGTCATCTCTATTTTACAGACAATACCCAAGTCTATCACACAATCCAATATATAGCCTTGGTGGATTTTTAGAATTAACTTGCAAGAAGTCAACCAACTCCTTCGCTGAAACCTTCGAAAACTGGAGAAACTACTCGGGCACGTTGCCCAGTAGTCGAAAGGGGTTTTAAAAATAATTTAAAAATCACATTAAAGATGTTTGATGAGTCACGTGTCAGAGTGATGGCGCAACACCACCCATTGTTTTGCTTCTCCACCCCCTCGCTTCTTCCGAGAGGCCCCGAAGAACAGCCGAAAGCGACCGCTCCTGAAGGAAGTGTGAAAGAGATCGTCTCCAAGTTCAAACGCTCCAGCCTCTTTGGCGGCTTTCAACCGCCATGCCTTTCCATCATCTCGTTCCCGTCTTTCATGTAAGCCCTTCCATTAGTCGCCCTAATTAAAATTAAATAAGCTGGCTATTACGTTTTAGCGTGCGCTTTGTACTCAGTGGCTGGTTAATGTTACAAGAGTGTCTCTTTATGTGAGCGCTTGCTGGGGCGCACACACTCCGTGCGCAAGGCCACTTCACGTGACGCGACATTTAGTAGAGCGCCTAGAAAGCAGAGGGGAAAAGATGACAGGATGACTGGCTCAATCGCTCTCCTTATCGCTCAGTAAAGCGCTCTACGTTAATGTAACATCACAGCCGTTACAAAACAGCGAGCGCTCAAGCGACAGGCAGGGAAAAAGAGCATAGAAAGAGATTAAAGAGTAACTAACTGCTGGAGGTTTATCGATGGTCTTCATGGTGCGTTTTATGGCAAGCGCCATGTGAGCAAAGGGACTTTGATGGCGATGGTGTTGTGGCCCTCTACCGCGTGTTCAGATGTAAATGATAATTGAATGCGATGTTCAAATTGTCTGAAAACCTCAAAGCGACCTCGTCTGTTTTTTTTTCGCTCTAAATCAGTCAGACTGAAAAGGTGTGAAATAAATAATTAAATAAATAAATTGCACAGCTGGTGCTCTGTAAAACATTGACAGAACTATAAAGCGCACACGTCGTTCATTCAACAGAAATCATAAAAGAAGCCATAAGTAAGATCCCTCCATATCAGTTTAACCTCCTGGAAAATAAATAAATAAATCTCTCCTTTTCTTACGTGACAATGTGGTGAATCAATCGGAAACAGGATAATGATCGAGGGGAAGAATTATGACGCGGCAACTTCATACAAGGTGAACTAAGTTTGGGGTGAAAAGGCTAGATGAGCAGAACAAAAGGTGCTGAAAGGTAAGGAGACGCCGACATCCGAGAGCGCTCGGTATTGGATTAAGAACACGAGAAGGCCGTGGAGCTTTAGGAACATGTTTGACTTTGTTCAGCCAACAACAAAAAAAAAAAAAAAAAACCTGCAGCGGTGGAGAAACAGGGTGAACTGTTGTAGACAATCGCACCGAGACAATGCAAAGTGAAAAAGCAGTGAGGTCATGTGAGCCGTGCAGGTGACAAGGTCAGGAACGAGAAATACACTTTTGTGTACACTGCATATTCAAGACCGAGACTTACGGCATAACTTAAATGTCATGTTTCTCGTCTGCGTTCTGCAATACAATAGCCGGAGCATAGATCGGAAATGCTCGACACCGGCTTGTTTTTTTTTTAAATCAGTGTTCTCAAAGTTTCTTCAACACAACTGGAATAAGTTGCTTAACCATTAACAAAGAAACAGAATGCTGCAATTAGTAGCAATTAGCACATCCATGTATATACCATATGTTTCCAGATGAATGCTTCTTTCCACCACTGTTCTTCTTTTGGTTATTTATAGCGCTACAGCACTGCAGATCCTTGCATGGATAAGTAACATATACGATATGTTGATATACTTTGAGTGCTTCTGTGAAAACATAATTATACCGGATACGCAAGCTTATTACTAGTTAAACCAGTAGATAGCATGTGTTGGGAAGTGACAGGCTGGTCATAAAGGGAGTGATTCTGAGACTATGGGAGCAGTCCCAGGTGGAGGGGCTGAGGATGAGCAAAAGACCACTCCTATGCCTTGAGCTAATTACCACAATTGTGATCGTGTGTGTTTATACACATGAATACCAGGTGTTGTTACATTTCAAATTGCGAGCCTTGGCCAAGGTCCATTGACCACCACACACAAACACAAAGCCTCTCCACCTGACAGCAAAATGGCCACGCAGAGCTGCAGCTTTCCGTCGATGATGAGGACAAGTGTCTCGAGGTGGCTCAGATGAGCTAATCAAGTCAGCACGGCCACACAAAGCCACAGAATGAAATGATAAATAAATGAACGCATAAATAAATAAATAAACAAACAAACAAACAAACGGAACCGTACGAGGCAAAATCAGTGGCACAATGGCAGCCAGATGGCCACACATACACACGTATGTACACGGACAAACACACACACAGATGCGTTCCCATTGTGTTCTTAAGGGCCTGGCATGGCCGTCCCTGAATCCCGGCAAGCGCGGGGGGACGAGTGGTTCTTTCATTATCGTTCTCATCATCGTCATTGTCATTATTATCATTTAAACGTTGCCTTTTTCACAGCAGCGAGCTGTCGCCTCACACACATCTGCAAAAACACAGGAGCTGCTGACCGTCCAGGAACAAAAGGAGCCCTTTAGTCAATAACCCACAATAAGATCCTCTTCCTTTCATATTCCATCTCTCTCCCTCGCTCTTCATCGCTCTTCTCCGACTATCTTTCGTCTTTTCCATTCCTGCGATCTTTTGTGTTTGGACATTCTGTCAATATGAGCAATATTTTTGTGCGCGCATGTCCCTGAGTGTACTCTATAGTTGCTGCATTTTAAGTTGGACGATGTCCTTCAGGGCATAACAGATTCTTCAGGTTTCTGTTCCGTAGCCTAGTGTACTTATTTTTTTATAGTGTACTTTTTTAATGAGTCTTTCACTTTGCAGAGTTTTCCAGGAAGGAAGGAGGGTGGGGGGATGTGTGTAAGGGGGTGCGACACGTTTGTGTCGTGTAACACACCGCCCTCACACGCGGACAGACATTATTTGTAAAAAGGCAGCCATACTCCCAGCATATGTTGTTTTTCTTACACTGGAGTGCTCTCTTCTTTTGCATATTAAACCTTAGGCCCTCAATGTAACCCCATTAGCATCTGTACTTTTGAGCAAGTGTGTGTGTGTGTAAGAGAGAGTGTGGGCGTGCTACAAAGCTGAGGTGCTGCTACCTAAATTGGATCACATGTCCTTTAACTGCCTTTTCTTTCTATGGCTTATTTCAAAAGAGTCATTTAATTATGACCTTTTCATCCGTCCTGTATTTGTTGTTTTTTTTTTGTTTGTCACATAGGCAACATGGCACAAATGCATGTTACACACACAGTCAGGGGGTATTGATTGCCCGTTTGAGCAGAAGAAAGCCACGGCGTCGTCGAGGACGACCTCAAAAACAACGGCACAAATATTCAAATGAGCATCCAATTACGCCGGCAAAGAGTCACTTTTGTGCGGCGCACACGGGTGCCAAATTACGCTCTTTTGATCTTAAACCTTTACTTACTCGAAGCCGGCGACGAGTAATTTCGGCCCGAAGGCTGAGACAATGCCTTGAGCGGTTGCTCTTTCTTTCTCTCTTCCTCGCTCTCGCTATATCTCTCTGGGCCCTTCTCTCAATACATTGCCTTCATTAAGGCAGCGAATGGGGTGGGGGTGGGGGTGTGACAAAAAAAAAAAGGGGGAAGACTACAAATTACTGATAATGACGGCGGGCTAATGAAGAGAACGAAGAAATTTCATTAGCATTTAAGAGGCGAGGATGGATGCGCGCGACCCGACCGCGGCTGCTCTCCATTACCCCTTCACTTAAGGAAGCGAGAGGGGCCGCCTGAAACCCGATGCCTCATTTGCATGCCTAAGTGGCCGCGGCTCCTGATTGGTAAGGGTCCATCAGGCTCCTAATTTATGTATCCCAAACAAAACACGGGTACGAGAGTTCCGTGTTGGCGCTCGCCACGATCCACAAGTGCAGGAAAAGCAGAGCACGTGGGCGACGACGCGTCACATACTGTGGACTTGAGCTGTTTGTGTGGAAGGTTTGACCTCTGAATGACCTGCTTACGGAAAAGCTTCATTTGTAATAATAATAACAATAATAATATTAATACACATTGTTTTTATGTAATTATGTGAGAACTTCTTTTGAAGAACACCTATCCAACATCTCCGACGTTCATCTACATGACTCCGTTTGTGCACTGCACTTATGTTTATTACTAAGCTTTACTGGATCAACTCAGTCGGTCTAACAACTTTTGGATTTAGGGTCTGGACTCCACTAGGTGGCTCCAAAATGTGCAAAGGTATCAGCTTTACAGTACTGTACACTCAAGAACCTTTTTCGCGTCCTAAAGTGTTACTAAAATGTTACTCCTGGTAAGCACTGTAATATCAGGAGTAACAATGCTTAGTAGTCTACAATTCTAAGATCGCATTATTTTACTGGCTTTCAATAAACAATGGGAATGTGGGAATGGGGGTCATGGGGCGGATTGGGAATGGCGGCGATTGTGAATGGGGGGTGGGGCGAATTGGGGATTGGGGATGGTTGGATAGGATGGGAGGATTGGGGGGGAGAAACCAACAGAAGCATGTAGAGAAATATGATCTCTGATATGAGAGTATTAATATGTCGAGCACTAGTACCGACATTACATTATAA
>CM022753.1:12374897-12397397 GCA_012411365.1 Ameiurus melas | reverse complement strand
AAAAGTACAAAAACACAGACAAAAAGTATCTATCTATCTATCTATCTATCTATCAAAACAGAATATCGATTAGGTTATATATAGATTTTATATAGAATAGATAATCATTATACATGGTCTGCTCCAATATGGGTAGGGGGGCATGCCACATGATACAAGATGCTTGAGCAGACTTTAGTTACAAAAGGTTATGAACCTCTGGTATAGCTGTTCTAACTAACAGATACTAGCTTTCTAACTTAACTAGCAGCAAGAACTTGAATGTTCCAGAATTCCAGTCATCTTGTACTGCATTTATTTATTTATTTACATTTCTTAATGTTAAGTGCCTTAACTAATATCGTATTCTAGCAGTAGGTGTTTTAGTGTTCTTGATCTCATCATAAAGATCGGAGGAGTATAGGCAAGTATGAAATAATTACACCATTAGATATTTCACAAGGGGATCCTGTTACATGTTGGACAGGCCTATTTGAGCAGAATATGGTGGTCAGAAACACAGACTTTGGCCCAGGCTGGGGTATTTATTATGGGGGCCTACCTTCAAATGCAAGTTCAGTGTAAATGGGCATATTTATAGCTTTATAGATTGTGAGGAAATGGAATGGAAAAAATTAAAATGACAAATTGACTCACTGTATTAAACTAAGAAGTTAATATTTTGTGACCATTCTGTAGTATTTAAATGAACGATAAAATTCGTCAGCGGAAGTTAATTCGCCTCATAAAATACTAGCTGCAGCCCAGGTTCTTCAGTGCTAATCTTTGTTTAATTAGTCAGTGAAGAAATGACCCATCTGACTCACTTTGCAGCTCCTCAAACAGGCCTACGCTGGTAATTGAACAGCTCATGTAACTCCTGATATTTGGAGCAGACAGGCATAAATTATTTTGATGTCATTAAAAAGCTTACGGTCTCGTCTTGCGAGTGATAAATATGTATTTTGGGTCTGCGTGACTGATTTCTAAGAGTAGGTGACAATTATTACAGAGAATGGAAACATTATCATGCTGCAAGGCCTCTCGCTTCACAGGACTGCTCGCCCTGTTAAAATTCATGAAATACAAAAATCATTTCATCTAGACACATTGCTCTCTCTCTCTCTCTCTCTCTCTCTCTCTCTCTCTCTCTCTCTCTCTCACACACACACACGGTTACTCTTAAGCAAAAAGTACACACAGTGGGAGAGCACACACAAAATCACACACTGTTACTTACACATACACTCAGGACAGAACGATGCCAATTCAAAACATTGAGCTGATGTTGATCAAAAAAGCTGACTGAGAAAAAAGCCTTAATATGTCATTTGTAATCATGGTAAAATGCTTGAATTACACTATTGAAAATACTGTAAATCCAGTACAGGATTGAGCATGTGCGTACTTATATACATGCCACATCATTTACCCTTTCCTCGGTCTTAACTCCATGCTCTGGTTTGGACATTTTGGACTCGTTGTCACTCCTGTCCTTCCTATTCTCTTCGGTCTCTGGAAGAGAAAAAGGGAGGTGGGTATATTTTGCCATCTTTCCATGCAACTTCTCAAGCCACCAAAGTACAGCTTTCTTGCGGACTGTCTTCAAGGAGCAATCCAGATTGCACCAGAGTCATAGTGAGCGACGGGTCCAATGGTTGTGGCGTAACCTGGGCTAGTCAACAGGGGTCTGTGGTTCTCGGGTATAAATGGTAAATGGCGCACTTATATAGCGCTTTTATTCAAAGGGCTTTCAAAGGGTGTCTCATTCACCCATTCACACACACACACCAATGGTAGCAGAGCTGCCATGCAAGGCGTTAACCTGCCATTGGGAGCAACTTGGGGTTCAGTGTCTTGCCTGAGGACACTTAGGCATGTGGAGTCATGTGGGCTGTATAACGTATGGAACTGTCTGTGTCAGTGATGGTCCTGGTGATTAATCAGGGATCAGAGAAAAATTCCATACTTAACTAGCACTTTCTATTTCATTCATCTATTTTAACCACCAGGGGCTGAAAATCACCTGCATTAGTATGGGGACTGACACCTGTCTAGAGACAACAACCATGCTCTGGTCACTATGAGGGTCAATATTAACCAAATTGAACTTGAAGACAGTCCAGGTAGCTTCAGTGGAGCCTTCTTGTCTTGGTCTCTAGGTAATGCTCATGAGGAGGAGACACTAGGGATGTCACAGTAGGGCCCGGGTGTTCAACCCACCTACAGGCAATACTGACGACATTCTGTTTAGACAAGGCAGCCTGCCACAGTGTGCCTCCAAAATAGACAAATAGTTGGACGGAGAATCGGTTGGCTTAATAGTCGTTCTAAATAGTACCCCATGATCCATACCGGAAACATAAAGAAACCTCTGGCCATCAATCCATGCAAGGTAAGCGTATCACCAGAGCATGCACCTGAAGCGACTGCTAGTTTAAAAGGCAGCTTTCAGAGATATCAATTTCTGTCCGCATCAAGCATAGGCTTGTAAAGAGGATCCTTAAAGGACTCCAGCACAAGGAAGAGATCCTATGTTAGGCTTAGTGGTTAACACATTCGCCTCACACCTTCAGCGTTGGGGATCCGATTCCCGCCACTGCCCTGTGTGTGCTGCAGGGGTTTCCTCCAGGTACTCTGGTTTCCTCCCCCAGTCCAAAGAACTGCATGGTAGGCTGATTGGCATGCCCAAAGTGTCCATAGTGTATGAATGGGCGTGTGAATGTGTATGCGATGGAATGGCACCCTGTCCAGGGTGTACCCCACCTCGTGCTCAATGTTCCCTGGGATAGACACCAGGTTCCCTGCGACCCTGAAGGATAAGCAATGGAAGAAGATGGGTGGATGGATTATTTTTTCTCTCTTTTTTGCATGATATATTAATATTGATTCAGTGTATATTTCAGAACCGAAATATGTAATACTGAACAACAACAACAACAAAAACATTTAGGAAATATGTAATATTTGAACATACAAAATATACATAGTTTAGGACTGGTGAATACTGGTGAAAAAAATTTTAAACTTCACCAAAATAAACCAAACAAAGAAACCACCTAGTTTCTAGGGGAGTGTTTCTAATGATTTCCACTACAAATACCGTTACAAACCTTACATTACTGGTCCTCTGCGATGGACTAGCACCCTGTCCGGGGTGTACCCTCCCTTGTGCCTGATGCTCCCTGGGATAGGGTCCAGTTCCCCATGACCCTGAAAAGGAGGAAGCGATAGAAGATGGATGGATGGGTGGATGGATGGATTACTGATCTTTAATGGTATCCAGTAGACATAACATGCCACTAGTAGAAGGCAACAAATTACCAGTAGAGACCCACAGGGTCCATTACAGGGACCATTACAGGTTCCATTACAACCAACAGAATTCCCATTATAACCATTACAAATTCTATGAGGGCCTCTATTGTTTGCCCCTCCCCAGCAGGGTAGTTTATGTTTAATATACATGCCCCATTGCATAAATGTGTGTAGTGCAAACCCAGACTATGTTTCTCGTAACTTCTCATATTAGAGGAAAGGTTCCACAGTAACTTAATAAACAATAAGAGTCTGTAGTTAACATTTCAAATCCATGCAGCATGTCATTTAAAGACTTTATTTTTGTTTGTTTGTTTGTTTGTTTGTTTGTTTAAGGATTCGCATACTTACTAGCTCACAAGTCCTTTCAGGGGGAAAAAAGAAGGTTTGTTTTTAAAATAACTCTCAGTGCTTCCTGCTATCATGTGCGCCGCCATGTTTTTTTTTTTTTTTCAAAATAATACAACTTTATGTGAAACACATGCATGTTTTGTTTTTCTTTCTAAAAGCATTATAACACGAGTATATATTTTTATGCTAAACTAATAGAAACAGATTCAAGGCATGACAGCGTCTGAAATGATATTAAGGAGAAAAATTAAGGAAACGTTTTTTTTTTTTTTTAATATATGTATATATATATATCTTTGTTGAAGTGTGTATGAGTGCAGGGAAGCGGTGCAGGGTTGGGGTTTGATAGCAAACAGCTTGAGATAGGATATGAAGTGCACTAGATAGGGCGCCAAGTCCATTAGGTACTTGGTGCACTTGTAGGCAGCACAGAGCGGATTGGAATGCGGCCGGTGTCCAGCGTCAGCTGCGTCTCAGCTGATCGGAAGTCCGAGTCGGAGGTAAAGTGCTAGGCTGAAGGTGCTAGCGGGGGAGTGATGGAGGATACCGTAGCGGATACACGGAGGCTCTACGCCAAACCACAAAACCTCAGCGATGCCTACGGACCCCCGAGTAACTTCCTAGAGATCGAAGTGGGCAATCCCGAGACGGTGGGAGTCGGACGGGGCAGATTCACTACATACGAGATCAGACTGAAGGTGTGCCTGCTAGCTGGTTAGCTTGTTAGCTCGGTGCTTCACTCACTCTCGCCGTGAGCAAATCGGAGTGTTTTTGTTTGTTTGTTTTTAATTATCTACAGCTTTATAGTTCCATACCCACTAACTAACTCCTTATCATTCTATAAATATCCGATGTTCCATGTCAAACAAACAATGTGTTACAACTACAAACAGTTTATTTATGAGCATGTGTTCATAAAGAACACCACATCAGACCTGTTTTCCAACAAAAACAAGGAAGATTTTTTTTTATCGTGCATGTTCGTTTCCTCATCGTTGACAACGCTAACTTTCACTTTAGGGCGGAGTAGTTAGTTATTTCCCGCATGCTCATCAAGTCGCCGGATGACGTCACGGAGTCCTTTGCATATTCATCAAATCGTCACGATCATTTGCACATCAGAACGTGTTGCGTGCTCAAGGAAGGTGTTCCTGAGGACGGAAAAATAGAAGAATAAACGAAACTTTTAATTTTTTAAATTTTAATTATAGCTTGGTTCTGTTTGCACGTCCGGGGCGTTTTAAGAGCTGATGTGCAAGTTTGATAGTTGTAATGGCATTTCTCCACCTCAGGACGTTCAAGGTGTGAAGTGAAACAAAACAAAGATGGCCACCGTAACGTACACGTGTATTTTCTTAGCTCTGTCGCAAAAAAACACCACAGTTTTACGGTTACAGGCCTGAGTTTCTACCGGTTCTGTTCTACAGTAGTGAGCTTTAAACCTTCGTGGAACATTTTAGACTTTAGTAACGATGGCGAGTCATGTTAGCAACAAGCTAATTAGTGATGACTCTAATGTTGATTACCTTTTCAAAGCAGTGTTCAGTACGGTCGGTGTTGTAGATTTAACCGAGTACCATGGACGGATCTAATCGCAGTACTGCTGTAAAGTGATTTAAAAGCAGAGAAGCAGGACTCGAGTGGCCGTGTTGGTTCGATGTCACTCCGTCAACACGAAAGGAAGTGGTAGTTGAGAAGACTAACTCATGTTGAAATGTACAAGTAGGTGTTTTCCGGTGGCGTTTACCACAGGTTTTAAGCAGGGAATTACAAGTTGTAACCCTGCCTCAAACGCGTCATTGTGCAGCATTTATGACAGCTTGGAATGTTCCTACTTGGAAACTTCGCACATGAGAGCGTTCAAGTGAACCGCGCGAATTCAGAAATAAAAGGAATCCTCGCTGTAAGCCGTTTACAAAAACTGGAACTGAAGAGTTTTTCGGTTGGTTGGTAGATGTGATAATTCACTGTAAATAGCATGGAAGGAAACAGTTTGACAAAAGAAATCTTGCAGAAAGGGAACTAACATTTCAATTATTAAAGTATCACCCTGTATTTAGTGGTTTCAAATATATACAGAAACTCGAAAGACTGCTTAAAAACCTTCGCTGCTATTTCTTGTTCTTACATTTTTACTACGAGCGCTGCCGTGTTGAAGTGACCTTACGAATTTGAAGTTGGAGAGCCATTCAAACGGGTCTTTCCCACTTTCCCAGTTCCCACAATATTCACAGCTGCAGGAAGTGGCATTGCTGTTCCTAGAATGAATCCAACTGACTGTAAAGGAACACTTGTTTAGCTGTTGGCTCAAACTTGCTTCCAAAGCGTCTCACTGGTGTAAGGAAGCTCCGTATCAAACACGGTAGTGATTTGCAATGGGGGTAAAGTTTTAAGTTCGTGAGTAACAAACCAATGAGAAACAGCCTGAGGGCGCTGTGGGTACGGTATTGTGATTGAAATGCAGAGGCGAGGAAAAGAATTGAAATGCACGTTTCTCTGGTTAATTCTTTATTTCGTTTACAAGTGTAGTATACCACAAGCCCATAAAACTTTGAAAGAAATACCAGTAGGATGGTAACCTAAATGATATGTTAAAAAGCTAAATATAAAAGAACACACGGCCAGGTGTCATGCCTGGAGATGGATCTTGAGATTTGTAGGCAAATTTTTTTTCTCCACAAAGCCGACATACTGCATGGCTTCATCCAAATTTACTAGTTCAGCTCGAATCCAAAATGTTCCCAGATCGCCGATGTTACATTTGATTTCCCAAAAAGGTTCATCGCTGGGGTGAGCCAGAAGTGTAATAGCAGAATTTGCCTCAAACAAACCCGCACCAAACTAACAGACAACACCATATAAGGCGTTTATGATCGTGTGATTTGTGTATTAACATAAAATCTATTATTATTACACTTGTATACAAAAGTTGTACTTTGTACGTGTCATAGTGCCCACTCAAGCAGAAACATTAACATGGTGTGCGATGTAACTACCACCACAGTTGTGCAGTTGTCACAGTAATGGCAATAACTTGTTGATTTTCTTTACATGACTTGTTCGTTCACCAGTCATTTTGTTTTGGTGCAGATCATAGTGATTCAGGTATGGACTTGCTGAGTAACTTAGACTGAGGCAGTCTGTAGAAAGAAGCCATCTTTGGTCACAGCATTACAAACTAATGTTTATGTATATAAACATACTATATTATATTTACTAAACATACTATAATTTCTATTAGGTATGCAGACAAAACGAAGCAGTGGTAGTAAGTAGTTTGGAAGTAAACACGAAGGAAACATTTATGGACGGAATACCTTGTTTTTATTACTTTCAAATATAGCCAAGAAAAGAATTTAAAATGAAGAATCAAATAAGGTGATTCTTGTTGAGTGATTGATCATTGGGAACTATGGTGATTAGTGATTGGTCATTGGGAACTATGGCGATCACTGGTCATTAGGAACTATGGTGATGAGTGATTGATGATTGGGAATTATGGTGATTGGTCATTGGGAACTATGGTGTTCACTGGCCTTTTTTTTTTTTTTTCCAAAAAAAAGAAACTTGCGTCTTGTAGTGTTTTGAAATAGAAAGCAGTCTAGTTCATGCAGGTGTGAGTGTGTGGTCAGATATGAAGCTCACAGGAAAAGAGAAATAATACTTTTCCATTACGATTTGATGCTACGGAAATTGGATCTGGTGAAGCCAGTTAAGCCTAGCACTCACATTTTCTGAAGAGTTTCTCCTAAACTGACCAGTTATGTAACTTTTACATTGTTGTTGTTGTTTTTGAAAACATATTGCGGAGACGTGGGAGAATTTGGCCTGTGTATCACAAATGTGTTTTAACCCTCTTACTCCGTATGTCTGAAAAACCGGCTTGCCCGTCTTTGACGTATTCCCGTAAGGACGATATACCGGCTTGGTCGTCCATGCCAAATCCCCGTAAAGCCGATATAGCGGCTTTACAGTGTAAACGTTATCCCCGTAAGGCCGGTGTACCGGCATTAATCTGCTATGATTCCTTACTTATTTAATTATTATTTTTTGACCCGGAAGGTTGATGACGAAACATACACAGGCGAGAGCGAGAATTCTAGATAGTGACAGCAGTGAAAGTTCGGCGATGTTAAAACTGATAGTGACACAAACTGTCACGATTCAGGCCCTGATCCGTCTTCATCTTCAACATCAACCAGTGCGACTGACACTGCAGTGGTTTGGAGTCATAACGTGACCATCTCTGTGCATTCGTGAAAACAGAACCTGCTGGTCTGATTATCACCAGAAAGTTGACTTTTGGCGCTAAAATGCATTTATTTACTTGAATTTATTCAAAGGCATTGACCACGCTGATGCTCGTATGGTGCTTCTAAATGAGTAGAAGGATTTTAGCGAGCATTTTTCGTCATTTCTCTAGTTAAGAATTGTGCTCTAAGTGGAATAAAAACACTGAACTGCTTCATTTTCAATGTAATATTACACAAATACATTATTATAAGTTGTTTCAAGGCCTAAAAATGTTCAAATTAAAATGTTGATTTTGGGGCCAATTCTGGCCCGGGAACTCAGGGTTGGCGTGCTGTTTCTATGGGGAATATCGACTTGTGGGACATAATACTGTGGGAACTAAGGGGTAAGAGGGTTAATTCTTGGACGAGAAAGCATCTAGTCATGTCAAACTCTGCATACTATGAAGTTGACATGTTGGTTCTAGGGTGAAGTTGGCAGCAGTCCAACATGTTACAGAATAGGTAGATTGGATGAAGAAGGAATGTAAACTGGATAAACTGGTACAGATTGCATTAGTGGTGACTGGGCGAGTCACGACAGGATTTTTTTTTCTTCAATTTTTCCTTCTATAGTTTGTTATTAATAAACTGCTGAAATAGAAATTAAGAATATGAATGAACAAGTTTTCACTTCAAGTTATCGAAAAGGGAATTGACATTAAGTTGGAATAACTCGGCATTTCACCTGGTCAGGTGTCTTCGGTGTTTAAGAGAGAAAGAGAGGACATATCTTTTGAAACAAGTTGATTAGGAAACCGGTAGCTCCTTTCGAAATTTTGATGAAGTATTGTCAGTTGTTGCAAGCGCGTACCTTACGGCGTGGTGAAAAGAACAAGAAGCAATTTTGTACACACCAGCGATGTGGTCTGTACTTCAGAACGTAAAGCGCTCGCACAAAGGACGCAGATAAGACCGAGTCTCGTTTGAAGACGGGCTCGCCGGCCCCTCTCGATCCGAGCGGTCGTTCCGCGTTAGCTGATGAGTTTTGACAGACGCTCTTGTGTTCGGCGATGGACGGCGTGCTGGCTGGCTTTCCTATAGTATTTATAGCTTTCCTCTACCTACACTGGCAGCCATTAGCCCGAATCTAAAGCTACTGTACTTGATTAGCGTGTAATAATTAGCATACGCGTGTAATCAGCATTATTGTGTGCCAGGGAGCCCGCGCTGACCCTGCTTTGCATGAGGGAGTGCCACGCTCATCCATCTCTCTCGGCGTCGGCGCTCCCTCGCTCCGTTTCAGAGTGACAGGAGAGCATCGGGTTTTTATTTATTTATTTATTTATTACTTTACTTCTGAAGTACTTGAGCGTGATCAGTGAAGTTAACAGCAACTCGTGCATTAATTGAGTGGATTTTTTTTTTCTTTCTGTTTTCATGTCCCACTGCTCAGAGATGATGATGATGATGATGGTGTGTGAGTTTGTGTGTGTGAAAGTGCATGAGCGCCTGCCGCCTTAATCCGCTCATTGAGAGAGGCGTAGAGTGAATGAGTGGTGCTGGTGAAGCCCATTTGAACCCCCCTTCACCAAACTTACCCCCTACTGGATGACACTGACCCCCGCCCATCCCCCCCCCTTTTTTTCTTCTTCTCTATAGTCTCCAAGATGTTTATGAAAAGAGGAAAAGTTGTTACTGTTTAGAGTATTGACATTCGCAAGGTTCCGGATGAGATCCGTTTTCTGCAAAGGTTAGCTGCGGGATCTTTTTTATTTTGGTTGTTTCTGCAATCTTGCCCGACGGTAGATCCCGCATAGGAGTCTGCGTGAACTTTGCAAAGGAATACTTTTAAATAGTTTTTGTCATTTATAGTTCATGCTAGATCTGGCCAACAAAAAGGACACAGGCTTTACTTTTTATATCCATCACTACAAGCTGGAATTGTTATAATTGCTGTAAATGTTAAATCTAAACAACAACCACCACAGTACAATTAAACTATGTTAATGGACTGCTCGTGATTTAAAATAAATAAATAAATATATTTAAAACTGTATTTAACATCTTTTGATTTAACTTGAGCCATTATCACCATCACAGCTGATTATGCTTAATTAATAGTAATTGTAATAATTTGTTGCTTATGCACATTGTTCGCTCAGCCTTTAATAATTTGCTATTAGCGTGTACTCATTTATTCGCATTAATATCAAAGCAACACAGTAGTTGTTTGGTTTATAAAAAAAAATATTTAAAAAAGTTAGTTTGAAGTGTTCCCTGGACTATCTGTTTTGCTTCTCTCTCTCTCTCTTTCTCTTTCTCTTTCGCATGTTTACAGAGTGAGAAAAAGGAACGGCGTTCAACCTGGCTCCACTTGGGGATGGGGGGGTATGGGAGAGGAGCGAGGGGAGAGGACTTTGTTTACAGACAGGAGAATACACCCCCAGTGCCCCCCCATCCTTCTTTCTCTCACCCTTCCTTTCACCTCCACCTCTTCATCCCTCTTTCATTCTCTCCTCCATTTCCAAACCCCTTCTCTCTTTCTCTTACTCTTGGCCAATAATAAAAATGGCTTGCTTGCCTAGGCTTGTCAGTCCCAGTCAAGTGTAATCCAAAGTCTACAGCATCCTCCCCGACAACTATTTTAATGGTAATGGGGGCCATATTGTATCAAGGCTACCATATCCTACTTGAGATGACAGTATCAAAAGTGGGAGTTGATGCTATGGGAACAAAGCGAGGAGCAGCTTTTTGCCAGAGCTGGTGAGTGTGTGTGTGTGTGTGTGTGTGTATGTATGTTTGTGAGAGCAGGGTGTGAGAGAGACTGATTTTGAGAGAAGGTTGGGTGGGGGGGTTGTAAGCATCAAGTGCGAGTGCTCTTATTGTCCCTCTCCTCATCTCTTTGGAGATATGATGCGATGAGATGGCATTGTGAGGCGGCATCCATTTTTGTGCTACTTTTATTTTGAAAAAGAGACCGACAGAAGGGCCGAGAGCCGAAATGTGCTCTCTTAAACTTGACTCGATGCGGCCCGCTAAAAGCTAATGCATAGCCGGCACTGAACCCTTACAGTGAGCGTGGTGACCTTTCAGTGCAGGGTTTTTTTTCTTCTCCTCCCCTCTCTCTTTTCCCGCTCCCCTCTCTTCTCTTCCTAATGAGGACACGCCATTGTCCCCACAGCGCATACATGCATTTCGGGTGGAGGTGGGGGGGGACGATGGGTGTTAGAGGAGGGAGACCCCTCTCCTCGGATCGGTGTAAGCCATGTGGAGGCTTTTAACAGTGCTGAGGAGTGACTGAATGAAGAAGCGCTTTTAGTACATCTATCACACAATCAGCTATTTTGGGTCGTATAAAATGGATGATCTCTTTCTTTCTGTCAGCGTCGTTTCTGTCTCTTTTTCTCTCTGTCCGACTCTTTGTTAATACTCCTCTCTGCTTCCTCTATATTATTTACTATTCAGTCGAATGTAAAATAGTTTGAGAAAACATTCCTTCTCCTGCAAAACCGAGCCACTTAATTAGTGTTGCTACATTTTACATACGTTATGTATTCAAGAATAGTGTCGCTATATTAAATGTTAATTTACATCTGTAAATAAAAAAAAAACAACCATCAGCTCATCATATAATTTCGGTCACAAAATCTGTAGATCTCCCTGAGCTGAAGTTTTGGGATGCTTCCTGTCATGCAACAGGTTTTTAATAAAAATTTTCATATGCTGCTTCTTTCAATGCAGAGATTCTTCTAAAGGTGTATAACAAGATGGTGTGTGTGTGTGTGTGTGTATGTATGTATGTATGTATGTGTGTGTGTATATCTCTCTCAGTCCGAAGGTGGCAGTAGGGTTATTTATACACACACAATTATGAAAAGACTAGAAAGTCCTAATTCTCTGAACGTTCTCTTTATCATCTCTTTATCTATTTCAACCTTTTTTTCCACTCTTCAATTTGTGCAATTTCCAAAAACAGCTGCTTTTAAACCGCTTTATAGAAACAGCTGTGTTGTAAACCGACTACGTAGTATCGCGGCGGTGTTGCACATGTAGGGTATCGAAGCACAAAGACGTGAGTAAACGCGTGTCTCTAATAAGCTCCATTGGCGTAAACGCCACGTCAAGTGTTTAAGGTGGAAGTCGGCTTCTGTCGGCGCGGTTAACTGTTCGCCGCACTAATCAGGGCTTTTGTCGTGCTGTTTTGTTTGGTTCTTTCGTTCGACTCGAGTTTGATTTTGAGATCATTAAAGCGGCGATCATTCTGCAGTTTGTTAGAAATTCCAAGCCTAACTACAAGTCAAAAACTGCACTAAAAGGCTTGAAACGATCCCAAAATGGTCAGGTTTTTTTTCCACTCCCTCAGTCTTTGCATGGAAACAAGTTAACCATGCTTAAATGTGTGTGTATATCTGGTTTGCTGTATATGCATACCCCCCGCCGCCTCTTAATGTATCGTGTTGCTTTCTTGAGCATCAGGGACTGTTTGCACCTTTTGTAATAGTTGTGTACGCGTCCCTTAGTTGTCTTCAGTGTGAAAAGATCAATCTGAGCATGTCGGAAAGTGGTGAAATATGCAGAAGATGCTGGAAAAACCGAAGAATTTGTAGGATTTTTCTGAAGAACAGTGGGCAGTTTAACTGCTCAGGACAAACAAGTTACAAAACATAAAAACATGTTGTTGATCATCCAGGTAACGACACACTGTATTAAGAATCAAGCATATGTAAATGTTTGAACTGGTTCTTTTGTGTAAACTCGGTTATTATCGTCTTGTGGACTATATGTAAACATTGGTTATGTGAAATAATTATCGTCAATTAATCGTGCTTTTGTTTCTGCTTAGATGAGTAGGTGTAGATGGGATATTTTTTAATAAACCTAGTCAGTCGAGTTATCCAAAATGTAAACAAAGTTTTCAGGAAGCCTGACCAGGATAAAGCATTTCCTGTAGATGAGTGAATGAGCGTGGTGAACACATCTCTGTGTGTGTGTGTTTGTGTGTGTGTGTGTGTGTGTTTATAGATTAGATTACCCGATGGTCGACCTGGGGATTAACTTCTTTGCTTGGAGGAAACCACAGCTCATGCTCTGAATGGCAAGAGTACCATTGCTCCATAAAACATGTGTAAAAGCGTAACCCTACACTCACAGTCTGCAATCGGACCTGTTCGTTCTCATCCACTAGGATTCATTAACCAGAGCTGAGGGTTTTTCTTCTTTTTTTTTTTTTTTTTTTTTTTTTAAACGAGTGAGTACATTCACAAATAAAACAATTGGTTTCTCTGTATTTAAGGGATTATATTATATTAAGGCGTAGCTTTAAACATTGATTCAAGTCTTATTTATTAATTAATTCATTATTACACAGGAATGCAGTGAAAAGTCAAATCAAATCGGCATAACAGTTGAGCAGAGTCTCTTGAGATTTAAGGAAGGGAAGGAAGGAGTTGCTCAGCAGGTAGGAAAAGGAAGTGTGCAGCAAGGATGGCTGCCATTCTGCAGAAGAGGGTAAAAAAGCTGGAGAGGGGTTTGAGGAAAACAGGATGGCTGGGTTTCATCGGTGTTGTTCATCATGAACAAAGCTGAAGAGGCGCACTCAAGGGTGAGGACTGACTTATTATATCATTCAGAGAGCCGTGGATGGACGAGGATGGGATGATGAAGGACCAGGGCTTAATAAGGGAAACGATTCAGCCTTCTATTCTCAATTAGGGCCTCACATGAGTCTTTCTTTCTTTCTTTCTTTCTTTATTTCTTTATTTCTTTTTCTCTCCTCAAAAGCCAACGGTCAAGACATTTGCCGATCAAGACATTCATCCATTCTTAAAAGTATTATTAATTTCCTGCATGATTAGAACATTGCTCTCGATGGCGTCTTCAGATTCTTCATCATGTAACATTTATTTATTTATTTATTTATCTTATTTCATCTATTCAGATCGAATCCAAATTTCTACCACGCGTTTTAGAAAGGACAGCTATGACGCAGAAGTGTCAATTTAAAAAAAACAACTTTTTTTTTTCTTTTTTTCAGCCAAGCGTCTTCATTTCTGTGCATAACAAATGTGAATTTGTGTTTCACTGCTTTTTTTTCTTATCCTTTTCAGACTAACCTTCCCATCTTCAAGCTGAAGGAGTCGTGCGTCAGGAGAAGATACAGTGACTTCGAGTGGCTCAGAGGAGAGCTGGAGAGAGAGAGCAAGGTGAGCCGTGACCAAAGGCGGTACAAATAGCGTTAAAGAAGAACGCCTTCCCTCCTTGTAGCCGAATGATCCAACGAAGGCCTGTTGTCCCTGTGTCGAAGTAGATATGAAGTTTTACTATTAAAATTAGATTGTGTGGGAATCTTTTATGTTAAAATAGCGCATTTACGGTGTATTTGTGTTTTATTTAAGGCGATCAATCAATAACAACGCAAGATTTCCTGCGAATAATGTACCGTTGAGTCCTGAATTTATTTATTTTTTTCCTCTTTCCCCCGTGACCTTAAACCAGCAGAGAATCAAAATTATGTTTCACAAGCATGAAATCATTTTCCACTAAGACGAAAGTGTATTATTTACAGAAATCTGCTAATGTGACGCACAAAGAACTGCTGCTAATTTAATCAGTACTAGGTGTTGGATATTAAGCGGCGACTAATTAATATTGTCTGTCATGTTTTGTATGAAACCTGGTATCAGAGTTATTTGAAAAAAAATTGTAAATAAATAAGCAGATGGTGTATATGGAAATTATGTATTTCTGTTTTTATATATATATATATATATATATATATATATATGTTTTTATATATATATATATATATGTATGTATATATGTGTGTGTGTGTGTGTGTGTGTGTGTATGTATATAATATAGTGGGGGGAAATAAGTATTGGAAGCGTCAACATTTTTCAGTAAATATATTTAGAATGAGGTTATTCACATGAAATTTTCACCAGACTTTGGTATTAACTCAAGAAATCCACACATATAAAGAAATCCAAACGTTAAAGTCCATAAATGAAGTTATGTGTAATTAAGAGGAATGACACGGGGGGTATTGAATACGCCAACTGAAATGTATTTAATACTTAGAAGAGAAGCCTACTGTTGAATAACATCATACTAATAATAATAATAATAATAAAACCGAGCGCTAAATCCAGACAGTCCGGCCCCGTCCTCTGTTTATATGCCACCATTTCTTTCTTCATAATTGAATGATTAGTTTTATTTGTCTTAGTGTATCTGTTTGTGTTTCATTTTTCAAACAGGTTTTCACTAAACATCCTCGACGGTGCTCTCCTGAATTAGTGAGCTAGCACTAGGTGTGTTTTTGATAGAGACTCTAAAAGCTCTGCTTTAAATCGCTCTGGTCAAGGGCATCTGCTAAACGGCGTAAACGTAATCATTGATAATTTTACAATTTAACCTCGACGGTATATTCCTGATTTCAAAGTGCAGTAATCCATACAGATTATATGATTTGAAATCGATCGAGTCGCGGTTTAGATGAGTCGGGCCTTCTTCGACGTAGAGCACGAGTAGGCTACGTTTTTTTTTTTTCTGAATATTCAGGATTTTCACATTTTTTGTGCAATCTTATATGAATCAATCGGCTCGCACCCACCTTGATAAACGAGGTCCGGCCATTATTTAAAGCTTGGGAGTTCGTAAATGTGTGTTTTTTGTTTTGTTTTTTCCTTTTCAGGTGGTCGTTCCTCCTCTGCCGGGGAAAGCTCTGTTCAGGCAGCTCCCGTTTCGTGGAGATGACGGCATCTTTGATGACTCCTTCATTGAGGAGCGGCGGCAAGGCCTGGAGCAATTTCTCAACAAGTAGGTCTAAAAGTGTTCAGAAACCAAATAGGAGTCGAATGCTAATGTTCTAAAAATGGCACTTCTTCAAGGACTATTTCACCCAGAAATGATTTTACTAATTACAGAAGAAAGAAAAAAACACTCCATGGAAGGACTTAAGTGTCATTTATTCTGTTTACAAATCAATCATTACAGTCCAGATCGTATTACAGGCAGAAATCCTACAGGGGAGTTCAACAACAACAAAAAAAGTTTTTGTTTTGCGTTTCTTCTTTCAGTTCAGTGTTTTGAGTCGCACTATACTTTCCACGAAGAGTGCTTATTTCCTGGTACCGAGTGGCGAAACGTGTCATTTTGGCCAGCTGCAAGACAAATCCTCTTGGTCCAAATGTTCTAAATGATGATGATTATTTAAATCCTGAAATCCTGCTTTTTCTCTCATTGTATCAGTGACAAAGAAGATCTGTAGCAGGATCGCTTAAAAAAACAAAAACAAAAAAAAAAAAAAACCCCCGAGGTGGAATGCTTTTGCGAAAGCTCGTCAAAGAATGAGCAGTAACAATGCGTCTTCCTCTCCCTAAGTTAATCTGAAGTTTCTTAGGTTGAAGTTAAACAGAGGAACAGCTTTACTCACAAGCCTTTCCTCTCAGCTGATATCTTCTACTTACTTTCTCTCGTTTTATTTATTTTATTTTCTCTCCCTGCGTTCCATCATAATTACCTAGCGAAAGGATCGAAACTGATGAGAGGCCGCGAGTGCACCCGGCTTTACTTTTTACATTTGTTTTATTTTTCGCTGTGTAATTTATGATAATTGCGATCGAAATTACAGGCGTGCGGTCCTCTTCCCCGCAGGATGTTACGCGCACCCGTGCTTATTTTTGATCCGAGGTGCCGTTCCCCCACCGGCGGAGACAATAAAAGTTACAGTGCGATTGTAATTATTTGCTGTGATTGCAGACTTTGCTGTTATCTTTGTTTCATGTGCAAATGTGTCGCCGCTACCTGTTTGAATTTTAATACGAGACGAGCCGCCGCAAATTAGGTTTGAAGACGGAAGCAATACGCGAGTAATTAAGATTTTTTTTTTCTTCTTCTTTTTCTCCCCGTGTCCCTGTCTTAACAAAAATTCCTGAATTAAATGTCATTGTTCATCGTTAATAGGACTTAAGGGTCCACACGCTCCCTGCGTGTTGTAGACTCACAGCGCGTGCATTCACGAGTGTCGTTGTTTGTTTTTACACGCATTCGAGATGTGTTTCCGATGTCAGTAACCACCTTCCGTATCGGCTTTGTCTTAAGTTGTGTGGTTTTGCAAGTTGACGAAACTAAGAGACACGAACGGAGGAACTATTAGTAGAACAGCTTGATTACGGTATGTTCCGCTAAATAGCTACTCCGGAACAATCCTGAACAATTGTTGTCCAGCAGAAACATAGCTATGTAGGTTAAAGCAAATGTGCACATTATGGTAAGCCAAAGGGGTCACACTTGTATCTGAAGATAAATTCATAAATACATAAATTATTGCGTTCCTCTCTTTTAGTGGAATTCAATTTTTCAATACGATTTTTTCTTCCTCTTTACATTTTGGAGGGAAAAAACAGGAAGCCGTTATACAGTCATGTGGGGGGGAAGTACACCCTCCTTCTGTCCTCTGTTTTTATTTGCAAATTGCTTGTATACAACATTGCTTCAGTTCATTGATGACATTCGTTTATACACGGCTCTCTTAAGATCCTGGCTGATGTTCGTTCTTCTTGGCATGATGTAGACATGCACACCGAGCGCACCAGAGCGGCAAACTTTCTAGAAATAATCACACTTCTCGATGATTTGACCGATCTCATCTCGTGCTTTTCGTTAGTCACACCTGGTGAAATTGAGGGCATGCTTTTGCTTTTCACGTGCGAAATAGAAACGCATTTCAGGAATTCCTGCAGTCCACAGAATTGATAAGATCCAATCTCTCTCTCTCCTCTATCTCCTCTATCAAGATGAACAGACCCAATTTTGTATTTCTACCAGCGATATACTTTACAAAAACCAATATATGTTTACTAAAACAACATGGAAACGCTTTTTATTCACTTTCTAACCTAAACGTTGTCTTTTTGTCGTAGAAACGTGTTTTTAAAAATGTCTTCCCTTTTAAATAAAACTTGTGGCTCTTGTGCTAATCCTAGTTCCCATTTAAAAGCTGTTTTCACTTTCGTTTAACTGTCTCTTACATTACCCACAATGCTGTTCAACTACATACTGATGGTGTCACCAGTTGGAGTTAGCCCTTGCTTCATGTCTACATAAAGAGAGCGATGCAGCGGCGCTTTAATCTTTTTCATCAGCGCAGCTCAATACACTGTGCTCAAAGAGATCAGGATCCAAAGCTTCCAAATTAGCACCTGGATATTTCATTCTAAACATTTGACGTCAGCGGAGTTTTCCTGTAACGTCACTCTCACCCCATCACCATCTTTTGTTACTTTTTTTTTTCTTTTTTTTTTTTTTTTGTCATGTGTTTAATCTTTATAGTAATGTGGCACTGTACCTGCTCAACCCTTTAATTCAGATCTTTTTCTTTAATGTATTCCCAGAGTCGCTGGCCATCCGTTAGCCCAAAACGAGCGTTGCCTGCACATGTTCCTCCAGGACGAATCCGTGGACAAAAACTACACCCCCTCCAAAGTCAGACATGCCTGAACCGCCCACCCTGGAGCTCGCGACACGTGCAAGGCGAAGTCTCGTCCGACCTGAACTCTTCCCTCGGGATTAAAAAAACAAACGGAATGAATCCTACAGCTCATCCGAACCGTTAACATCGCAGTGTACCACAAAGGAAAAAATAAGCAAGTCTTTGAAACGAAAACATCTCAACATCGCACTGTAAAGTGAATTGTCAGCACTTTTTTTTTTTTTTTAAGCCAGTGCTCCGTCACTAGAGCTTGAATAAATCATCATTTCTGCTCTACGATAAAGACAACAATGAGGCATCTCATGATTTAGGTTTGTGGATATCCTGGTAGTTAAGCGGCAACGCTAACTTTGAGGTTTATGAGGCTCAGGATATTATTGTGAGAAATAACCGACATGCACGAACCAAAAAAAAAAATTCCATATATATATGCGCAGACATTATTTACCATTGTTGGAATAGAAGAAATGAATTTTTTTAACTGAATTTAACTCTAAGCGTTAATTTGAGGCAGGTGGCTTTCTTTCTGTCTAATACTTGCACTACTCTTGAAAACGAGCTACGACTATTCTTTCTCTCGCAGAGCAGGACGCACTTGAGCGGCGTGTCTCCAATGCGAAGCGTATGAACTGTAACAACCACGCAGCCGCTAGCTGAGCTAAGCTGAACCTCAACGAATTTGCTTTGTTTCGTTTTATTCCTAATTGAAGTACATGTAAACACAAGGCCACTGTCGGTGCATGTTTCCGGATTTGTATATTGCTGTGCCATCACTTGTTTCTGAAGATTTTCCAATAAAACTGTTCACACACACATGGTGATATACAAGCCTTTTGTGATTTATTCTTTTAAACTTTTTGCGTACATCTAGCCCCGAGTGGGAGCTGTACCTTTTGCGGTCCTGGAAACATGCTTGTAATTTCTGTTTTAGCTTTCTGACATGAGTTTTTAGTAGAGATGCGCCGATACTAAATTTCTCAGCCGATACTGATAGCCGATTATTCTGAGCGATACCGGCCGATACCGATAACTGATACCGATTTAGTTATGTCTTCTTATAAATTAATAATAATTAATTCCACAATTCTGAAGGAAATGGAAATTAAAACTTTATTCTCTCCATTTCAAGTTGTTTCACAGTAACTGGCCTCATAAACAGAAAACACATTACTCTAACATTAACACATGAACAATTCTGAAGATTAAAGTAAGATTTCTTAACTTATTGAATATTCATTCATATTAACATTGACTGAATTCTAAAAAACCTCGTGTTAGTCTCACATTCACTCTCCACAAACACAGGCATTTCTACTTCATCACTGACATCAAACTGGTAATATATAATACTTATATTATGTTTATATATATATATATATATATATATATATATATATATATATATATATATATATATATAAATAAATAAACATTAACTGGATATGAAATATACTGCTCTACAAATATATTTTTCTGTGCAATATATATAATCTAATATAATTTGTTAACTCATCCTCATTTGAATCTTTCAACGGTATACTGTTGCTTTAATTCAGTGCGAGCAGCGCAGCAAAAAAAAATGTATGAATTCGACTCGACGCCGAAGCTCTCATTTCACTGCTGTGCACTTCCGGTGTAAAATGTTAGCAGTACAGAGTTTACAAACTGCAGTCATCATTCCACACAAGAGACCTCATCTTTACACACAGCACAAATTTTCCCGCCCTCTTTTGATTGACAAGATATAATCAACCCCGATCATCGGATGTTTTTAAACTATCGGCCGATAAAAGCACATTTTCACGCTATCGGTTGATACCTATCGCTAAATACCGCATATCTAGTTGAAACGTCTGATTAAAAACTCCGTTGCGCTATCTCTTGTCTAAAAGCTGCCAACAGGGGGACGACGGAGGGTTACGTCAAACTCGGTCGGTAGAAGTGACTAAACGGACCGCGGATGTTTCCGTTTTCTGCACAAACCCAAATCGCGCTACTGGACGACATAAACAAAATATACTAATTCTCTTTAATCGCAGGTCTATCATTAGAGGATCTTCATCCTATAATCTGACATGGAGAATTCATGTTATCGGCCGTTCTGTTATCGATTTTATTCGGATCGTGTCGTATGATTTGACCAGGAATAATTCGCAGAAGTCCAAATCCGGCCTTTTTGTGAAGAAAAGTCGCCGCAAATCAGTACGCAGTTCTACAGACTGAAAACTTTTCTGTCGTGATGAGAGAGGTCTCTTACGATGCATCCACTCTCTGCAGGTTTTTGGCATCTCGCCCTATTTGAGATGCTTTTCTGCTCACTACGATTGCAAAGAGTGATTATTCTCCAGTGTCCTCTCAATTCTGAGGACTGAGACCCCTTTTTGTTTGTTTGATGGATTGGTATATTACCTGAACCTCTTACCATGTATCTACGGGATTGTATGCATTGTGCTGCTGCCACATGATTGGCTGATTAGATAACTACATATAATCTTCGGTGTACTTAAGGGTATTTCTAATAAAGTGTCCAGCAAGTGTACATTCAAAGAGAATAGCCTTGTACACGAGTTACAAGAGGGGATAGTAGATAATATTTACAAATTGGCTTGAGCTACATTGGAAAGAGTCTTGGTGAAAGGTGCGTCTATTTGGTTCAAGTAACCTTGCAATTCACTCCACGCCAGTGCAGACCACATTAAAAGGAAGAAGCTAAATTGGATTGAACATTGTCATCTGCAATCATGATTCTTTCCATTGTGCTGCTCCTCAATCCAAAATGAAGATTAAAAAATGCAATTTGGCCAAAGGCCTTGATTTATCAAAGAGTGCTTGAAGCCCGAGGAACAGCAACTTAACTCAAGGTCTGGGTGTATTGTAGCAGTGATGGTTCAATATGCACTCCAGGCCAGACATGAAACTCTCTATGTCCTTGTTTAGTGGGACCTTTTTTCTTCTTCTTCTTCTTTTTTTTTTTGTTTGGGGTGAGGGGGTTATGTGTGCGGATGTGGATCTTTCACCACGCTCGATCGACTATGCCGGGCTCAATCCGATAACGAAAATACCCCGATTCCAGGATCCCGAGATCAAATAATGCAGAGTTAAAGATTTAACAAAGCTGGGATGCAACAGGTTAATATTCAATATTTATTCTAATATTTAGACAACTTTTTTCCCACAAAATTATTACTTTTTACAACAAGGAATGTATTTACAAACTACAAAAAAAAAAATACAAGTGCTGAACATGTTTCTGGATGTGTGTTAGTAACTACTCAAAAGTAAGATTCAAAGGCTGCAAAAAAAAACAAAAAAAACAACAACAACTCGGCAGTTCTGTTTTGAAACTGTTCCTGAAGAGAGAAGAGCGGGGTCACCCTCTGGTCATCGTTAGCGGAATTGTTAGCTACATCCGGAACGGTATACTATAGTACTAAATGGTGCAGTATACGCTACGTATCCAAGTTGGGATGTAGCTTTTGCGTTCACGTCATCCCGGTAAAAGAATAGTTCCACATGTGCCGGTGGAGTAGAGAGTAGCACTATCTAGTAAGGATGCGCATCTGGCTCATTCATTTATCCAAAAGGACACCCGATCTAATCCGACCATAGAGCTGAGCAGTTCAGGGGTCCTTATTTAACAGCCCTGGGATTTAAATTCATGCTGCGCATGTTCATTTTTCTTGAAATCACAAACGGTCCACACTTTATAAACACTAGAAGACTTGTTAAAGTCTCGCTACCTCACTAGAATTGTGATTACGGACGACCCACAATTTTCTGTGCAAATGTGGTTTGTAATGTAATTTAAATTTTGACATTTTTTAATTTAAAGTCCAGCACTCCTGATGGCCTCTTCCAAGAACGACCTTGATACGAGCCTGGCTAGTGCTTGGCTTTGTCTGGAAAAGAGAAGTGGTATTATCGCCCTCCCGTACTTCAGTGCGAGTCGTGTTCTGATGAGTTTGGGTGCATGAGCCTTTGGTTTTCAACACTGTGTCAAAAGAACAGAGATCTTCATCCTTTAATCCACAACACCTCACGGCCTGTCTCATGTCTCGAGCTGTGTCTGAAATAGACCTTCTGACCTTATGGATAGAATTCTTCCAAGCCATTTGGGATTCA